>SJYT01006405.1:6910-100824 GCA_006410635.1 Cephalophus harveyi | reverse complement strand
ACAATGACTGGAGAGGAATCCCAAGGGGCCTCTCGCAACTCGCATGGAGACTGGTCTTTCCCGAGGCTACACAAGCGGGTCCCTGAGGTCCCCGTCATATCTCAAGAGGGAACTGCTACAACTCGAGAAAAACCAGGAGGTTCTCCTCTGCAGTCTAGATGAGGACCTTTTCTGCTGCGGTGCTGCGAGGGAAATCACGCCTTCCCTCTTGAACCTTCCAAGGGTCCTTCTCACCCTTGCTACAACTCTAAAAGTTCCCCGACATACACGTCTCCACGTGGGAGGAACACTGAGGGTCCCAGCACAACTCAGGAGGAGCCCCATTTCCCCCTCGTGAGCCGAGATGTGGGTCCCTTTTCCTGCTTCGTCAGGAAAGGATTCCCGCCATTCCCGTCACATCTCAGGAGGTTGCACTCTCAACAGGAAAGCTGAGATCTCCAGGGGTCGTGCCAACATACTAAAAGTCCCCCAGATATCTCAGTCCACTCCAGATGAACGTGATTTCCCTGCACTGCCTCGAGTGTCACCCGCGTATCGCCTCACACCATGGTGGCTCGTGCCACAGCCCTGTGGTATCTCAAGGGAAAGACAGAGATCCCTGGGTCAACTCGACGGGAAGCCTGATACTGCTGCTACAGTGTCAGTGAGGAAAGCGGACGTGCATGTAACCACAGGAGATGAGGCCTGTCTCCCCTGGGGAGACTCCAGAGGAACCCCAAGATCCATGAAAGCACTGGAGAAGAAACCTCAGGGTACAGCTTCAGATCCAGACAGGGACTTAGGACCCAACAACGACTGGAGAGGAATCCCGAGGGGCTCCTCACAACTCGTATGGAGATTGGTCTTTCCTGAGGCCACACGAGTGGGTCCCTGAGGTCCCCATCGCAAGTCGTGAGGGACCTACCGCAACTCGAGAAAAACCAGGAGGTTCTCCCCTCCAGGCGAGATGAGGTCGTTTTCTGCTGCGGCATCCCGACAGATATTATACCTTTCCTCCTGAACATCAAAAGTTCCTTCACACTCTTGCTGAACTAAAGAAGTTCCTCGACATACCCGTTTCCACACGAGAGGAACACTGAGGGTCCCACCACAGCTCAAGAGTGGCCCCCTTTCCCCATCCTCTGCCCCAGATGAGGGTTCTTTCCCTGTTTCATTGGGAAAGCATTCTGGTATTCCCGTCGCACAGCAAGAGGGTGTGCTCTCAACAGGAAAGTCGAGAGGAACTGAGGGGTCATGCCACCATTCCAAAAGACCCTCAAATGTCACAGTCCACTCCAGATGAACCTGATTTCCCTGCCCTGCCTCGAAGGTCACCCCTAGCATTGAATCACACCACGGTGGCATGTGCAACAGCCCTGTGGCACCTCGAGGGAAAGCCACAGATCCCTGTGTCAATCTGTCAGGAAGCTTGACACTGCTGCTAAATTTCAGGAGGATGACGGACGTGTATGTCTCCACTCAAATAGAGTCCTGACTGTCCTGTGGAGACTACAGAGGAACCCAAGATCCATGTCAGCACTGGAGAGGAAACCTCAGTTTCAGGCAGGAGATCCAGACGAGGAAAAAGGACCCGACACTGACTGTAGCGGAATCCCGAGGGGCCCCTCACAACTCACATGGAGACTCGTCTTTCCTTAGGCTACGCCAGCAGGTCCCTGAGTTCCCCGTCGTAACTTGAGAGGGACCTCCTGCAACTCGAGAAAAACCATGAGGTTCTTTCCCTGCAGGCGAGATGAGGCCCTTTTCTGCTGCAGGGTCATGAGGGAAATCACGCCTTCCCTCTTAAACCTCGAAAGTGTCCTTCCCACCCTTGCTGCAACTCAAGAAGTTACCCAACATACACGTCCCCACACGTGAGGAACACCGAGGGTCCTGGCACAACTCAGAAGGATCCCCGTATCCCCCTCATGAACTCGAGATGAGGGACACTTTCCCCGCTTCATCGGGAAAGGATTCCCAACGTTCCTGTCGCATCTCAAGTGGTGGCGCTCTCAACAGGAAAGCCGAGATCTCCCGGGGTCAAGCGAACATACTAAAAGTGCCCCAGATGTCTCAGTCCACTCCAGATGAACCTGATTTCCCTGCACTACCTCAAGTGCCACCCACATATCACCTCACACAACGGTGTCTCATCCCACAGCCCTGTGGACATCTCGAGGGAAAGACAGAGATCCCTGGGTCAACTCGACGGGAAGCCTGACACAGCTGTTACAGCTTGGGAGGAAAGCGGACATGCATGTAACCATAGGAGACGAGGCCTGACACCCCTTGAGAGACTCCAGAGGAACCCTAAAATCCATGCCAGCACTGGAGAGGAAAACTCAGGTTCCAGCTTCAGCTCCAGACGGGGACTTAGGACCCAGCACCGACTGGAGAATAATCCAAAGGGGCCCCTATCAACTCGCACTGAGACTGGCTATTCCTGAGGCCATGTGAGCGAGTCCCTGAGGTCCCTGTCGTAACTCGAGAGGGACCTACCGCAACTCGAGTAAAACCGGGAGGTTTTCCCCTACAGGCGAGATGAGGCCATTTTCTGCTGAGGCAATCCGAGAGAAATCACGCCTTCCTTCCTGTAACTCAAAGGGTACTTCACACCCTTGTGGCAACTCAAGAAGTTCCCCGACATACCTGTCTCCAAACGAGTGGAACACTGAGGGCCCCAACACAACTCCAGAAGGGCCCCCTTTCCCCCTCCTCTGCTCCAGATAAGGGATCCTTTCCCTGTTTCATCGGGAAAGGATTCTGGCATTCCCATCGCACAGCAAGAGGGCGTGCTCTCAACATGAAAGTCGAGAGAAACTCCAGGGGTGGTACCACCATTCCAAAAGACCCCCAAATGTCTCAGTCCACTCCAGATGAACCTGATTTCCCTGCCCTGCCTCGAAGATCACCCTGAGTTTCAAATCACACCACAGTGGCACGTGCGACAGCCTTATGGCACCTCGAGGGAAAGCCACAGATCCTTGTGTCAAGACATTGAGAAGCCTGACACTGCTGGTACAGCTTGGGAGGAAATTGGACGTGTATGTCTCCATCGAATAGAGTTCTGACTGTCCTGTGGAGGCTTCAGAGGAACCCCAAGATCCATGTCAGCACTGGAGAGGAAACCTCAGGTTCTGGCCGCAGTTCCAGACGAGGACCTAGGACCCAACACTGACAGGAGAGGAATCCCGAGGGGCCCCTCACAACTCGCATGGAGACTGGTCTTTCCTTAGGATACACGAGCGTGTCCCTGAGGTCCCTGTCGTAACTTGAGAGGAACTTGCTGCACCTTGAGAAAAGCCAGGAGGTTCTCCCCTACAGTCAAAATGAGACACTTTTCTGCTGCGGCATCTCGAGGGAAATCACGCTTTCCCTCTTGAACCTCGCAAGGGTACTTCCCACCTTTTCTGCAACTCAAGAAGTTTCCCAACATACCCGTCCCCATGCGGGAGGAACACCAAATATCCCGGCACAACTCAGGAGGAATCCCATTTCTCCCTCGTGAACTCGAGATGAGGGTCCTTTCCCTGCTTCGTCGGCAATGGAATCCCGCCGTTCCCATAGCATCTCAAGAGGTGGAGCTCTCAACAGAAAAGCTGCATTCCAATAGACACCCAAAAGTCTCAGTCCACTCCAGATGAACTTGATTTCCCTGCACTACCTCGTGTGTCATGGCGTATCGCCTCATACCATGGTGGCTCGTGCCACAGCCCTGTGGCATCTCGAGGGAAAGACAGATATCCCTGGGTCAACTTGACGGGAAGCCTGACACTGCTGCTACAGCTCGGGAGGAAAGCAGACGTGCATGTAACCACAGGAGACGAGGCCTGACTCCCCTGGGGAGACTCTAGACGAACAACAAGATCCATGCCAGCACTGGAGAGGAAACCTCAGGTTTCATCTTCAACTCCAGATGAGGACTTAGGACCTGGCAACGACTGGAGAGTAGTCCTGAAGGGCCCCTCTCAAACCGCATGGAGACTGGCCTTTCTTGAGGCCAGGCGAGTGGGTCCCTGAGGTCTCTGTCAAAACACGAGAGGGACTGGCCACAACTCGAGAAAAACCAGGAGGTTCTCCCCTCCAGGTGAGATGAGGCTGTATATTGCTGCGGCATCCCGAGAGAAATCACTCCTTCCCTCCTGAACCTCAAAGAGTCCTTCACACCCTTGCTGCAACTCAAGAAGTTCCTGACATACCCTCTCCACTCGATAGGTACACTGAGGGTCTCACCACAACTCAGGAGGAGCCCCCTTTGCCCCTCCTCTGCTCCAGATGAGGGTTCCTTCCCCTTCTTCGTTGGGAAAGGATTCTGGCGTTCCTATCGCACAGCAAGAGGACGTGCTCTCAACAGGACAGTTGACAGAAACTCTAGTGGTCGTGCCACTTTTCCAAAAGACCCCCAATGACTCAGTACACTTGAGATGAACCTGATTTCCCTGCCCTGCCTCGAAGATCACCCCAAGCTTCGAATCACACCATGGTGTCCCGTGCGACAGCCCTTTGGCACCTGAAGTGAAAGCCACAGATACCTGTGTCTACCCATTGGGAAGACTTAAACTGCTGCTACAGCTCGGGAGGAAAACGGACGTGTATGTCTCCACTTGAGAAGAGTCCTGACTCTCCTGTGGAGACTCTAGATGAACCCCAAGATCCATGTCAGCACTGGAGAGGAAACCTCAGGTTCTGGCCGCAGATCCAGATGAGAACCTTAGACCCGACACTGACTGGAGAGGAATCCCGAGAGGCCACTCACAACTCGCATGGAGACTGGCCTTTCCTGAGGCCACGTGAGCAGGTCCCTGAGGTCCCCGTCATAACTCGAGAGGGACCTGCCACAACTCGTTAAAAACCACGAGGTTCTCCCCTCCAGGCGAGATGAGGCCATTTTCTGCTGCAGCATCACGAAAGAAAGCACACCTTCCCTCCTGAACATAAAAGGGTCCTTCCCACCCTTGCTGCAATTCAAGAAGTTCCCCAACATACCCGTCTCCACTCGAGAAGAACACTGAGGGTCCCACCACAACTCAAACGGGGCTCCATTTCCCCCTCTTCTGCTCCAGATGAAGGTTCCTTTCCCTGCTTCATCGGGAAAGGATTCTGGCATTCCCGTTGCACAGCAAGAGCACGTGCTCTCAACAGGAAAGTCGAGAGGAACTCCAGAGGTGGTGCCAACATTCCAATAGACCCCCAAAAGTCTCAGTCCACTCCAGATGAACCTGATTTCCCTGCCCTGCCTCGAAAGTCACTGCGAGCATCGAATCACACCATGGTCTCACGTGCGACAGCCCTGTGGCACCTTGAGGGAAAGCCACAGATCCCTGTGTCAACTCGTCCGGAAGCCTGACACTGCTGCTGCAGCTCGGGAGGAAAGTGGACGTACATGTAACCACAGAACGTGAGGGCTGACTCCCCTGGGGAGATTCCAGAGGAACCCCAAGATCCATGTCAGCACTAGAGAGGAAATCTGAGGTTCTGGCCACAGCTCCAGACGAGGACCTAGGACTTGACACTGACTGGAGAGGAATCCCGAGGGGCCCCTCACAACTCGCATGGAGACTGGTCTTTCCTGAGGCCACGCCAGCGGGTCCCTGAGGTCCCCATCATAACTCGAGAGGGACCTGCTGCAACTCGAGAAAAACCAGGAGGATCTTGCCTGCAGGCGAGATGAGGCCCTTCTCTGCTCTGGCATCTCGAGGGAAATCACGCCTTCCCTCTTGAACCTCGCAAGGTTCCTTCCCACCCTTGCTGCAACTCAAGAAGTTCCCCGACATACCCGTCCCCACGCGGGAAGAACACCGAGTGTCCCGGCACAAACCAGGAGACGACCTGATTCCCCCTCATGAGCTCAAAATGAGAGTCACTTTCCCTGCTTCGTGGGAAAGGTTTGCCGCCGTTCTGATCTCATCTCAAGAGGGGGCGTTTTCAACAGGATAGCCGAGATCTCCAGGGGTCGTTCCAACATACTAAAAGTCCCTCAGATGTCTCAGTCCACTCCGTATGAACCTGATTTCCCTGCCCTGCCTCGAGTGTCATCCATGTATTGCCTCACGCCACGGTAGCTCATGCCAGAGCCCTGTGGCATGTCGAGGGAAAGACAGAGATCCCTGAGACAACTAGACGGGAAGCTTGACACTGCTGCAACAGCTCGGGTGGAAAGCGGACGTGCATGTAACCACAGGAGACGAGGCCTGATTCCCCTGGGGAGACTTCAGAGGAACCCCAGGATCCATGCCAGCACTGGAGAGGGAACCTCAGGTTCCAGCTTCGGCTCCAGATGGGGACTTAGGACCAGGCACCAACTGGAGAGGAATCCCAATGGGCCTCTCTCAACTCTCACGGAGACTGGCCTTTCCAGAAGCCTCGCAAGCAGGTCCCTGAGGTCCCCTTCATAACTCAAGAGAGGTATGCCACAACTCAAGAAAAACCAAGAGGTTCTCTTCTCCAAGCGAGATGAGGCTGTTTTCTGCTGCGGCATCCGAGAGAAATAGCGCCTTCCGTTCTTAACGTAAAAGGGTTTTAACACCCTTGCTGCCACTGAAGAAGTTCCCCGACATACCCGTCTCCACTTGAGAGGAACACTTACGGTCCCACCACAACTCAAGAGGAGCCCCCTTTCCCCCTCCTTCGCTCCAGATGAGGGTTCCTTTCCCTGCTTCTTTGGGAAAGGATGCCTGCATTCCCGTCGCCCAGCAAGAGGACGTACTCTCAACAGGTAAGGCGAGAGGAACTCCAGGTGTCGTGCCACCATTCCAAAAGACCCTCAAATGTCTCAGTCCACTGCAGATGAACCTGATTTCCCTGCCCTGCCTCGAAGGTCACCCCAAGCATGAAATCACACCATGCTGGAATATGTGCCAGCCCTGTGGCACCTCGTAGGAAAGCCACAGATCCCTGTGTCAACTCGTCGGGAAGCCTCACACTGCTGCTACAGCTCAGGAGGAAAACGGACGCATATGTCTCCACTCTATAAGAGTCCTGACTCTCCTGTGGAGACTCCAGAGGAATGCCAAGATCCATGTCAGCACTGGAGAGGAAACCTCAGGTTCTGGCCAGAGTTCCAGACGTGGACCTAGGACCCAACAGTGACTGGAGAGGAACCCTGAGGGGCCCCTCACAACCCGCATGGAGACTGGTCTTTCCTGAGGGCACGTCAGCGGGTCCCTGAGGTCCCCATCATAACTCGAGAGGGACCTCCCACAACTCGAGAAAAACCAGGAGGTTCTCCCCTGTAGGCGAGATGAGGCCCTATTCTGATGCAGTGTCTCGAGGGAAATTACTCCTTCCCTCTGGAACCTAGCTAGGGTCCTTCCCACCCTTGTTGCAACTCAAGAAGTTCCCCGACATAATCGTCCCCACGCGTGAGGAACATCGGGGTTCCCGGTACAACACAGAGGAGCCCCGTTTCTGCCTCATGAACTCCAGATTAGGGTCCCTTTTCCTGCTTTGTCAGAAATGGATTCCCACCATTACCATCGCATCTCAAGTGGTGGCACTCTCAACAGGAAAGCCGAGATCTCCAGGAGTCGTGCCAACATACTGAAAGCCCCCCAGATGTCTAACACCACTCCAGATGAACCTGATTTCTCTGCACTGCCTCAAGTGTCACCCGCATATCGGCTCACACCACGGTGGCTCATGCCACAGCCCTGTGGCATCTCGAGGGAAAGACAGAGATCCCTGGGTCAACTCGACGGGAAGCTTGACACTGATGTTACAGCACAGGACGAAAGCAGACGTGCATGTAACCACAGGAGACGAGGCCTGACTCCCCTGGGGAGACTCCAGAGGAACCCCAACATCCAAGCCAGCACTGGAGAGGAAACCACAGGTTCCAACTTCGGCTCCAGATGGGGACTTAGGACCCGGCACTGAATGGAGATGAAACACAAGGGTCCCCTCTCAACTCGCATGGAGACTGGACTTCCCTGAGGCCACACGAGCTGGTCCCTGAGGTCCCCTTTGTAACTCAAGAGGGACCTGCCACAACTCAAGAATAACCAGGAGGTTCTCCCCTCCAGGTGAGAAGAGACTGTTTTCTGCTGCGGCATTCCGAGAGAAATAGCGCCTTCCGTTATTAACTTCAAAGGGTCCTTCACACCCTTGCTGCCACTGAAGAAGTTCCCCGACATACCCGTCTCCACTTGAGAGGAACACTGAAGGTCCCACCACAACTCAAGAGGAGCCCCCTTTCCCCTTCCTCCGTTCCAGATGAGGGTTCCTTTCCCTGTTCTTTGGAAAGGATGCCTGCATTGCCGTGGCCCAGCAAGAGGACGTGCTCACAACAGGAAAGTCGAGAGGAACTCCAGGGTTCTTGCCCCATTCCAAAAGACCCCAAAGGGCCCAGTCCACTCCTGATGAACATGGTTTCCCTGCCCTTCCTCGAACGTCACCCCGAGCATCAAATCACACCATGGTGGCACGTGCGACAGCCCTGTGTCACCTCGAGGGAAAGCAACAGGTCCCTGTGTCAAGTCGTTGGGAAGCCTGACACTGCTGCTACAGCTCGGGAGGAAAGCGGACGTGTATGTCGCCACTAGAGAAGACTCCTGACTCTCCTGTGGAGACTCCAGAGGAACCCCAAGATCCATGTCAGCACTGGAGAGGAAACCTCAGGTTCTGGCCGCAGTTCCAGATGAGGATCTAAGACCTGACACTGACTGGAGAGAAACCCCGAGGGGCCCCTCGCAAATCGAATGGAGACTGGTCTTTCCTGAGGCCATGCCAGTGGGTCCCTGAGGTCCCTGTCATAACATAAGAGGGACCTGCCACAACTCGAGAAAAACCCGGAGGTTCTCCCCTGCAGGCGAGATGAGGCCCTTTTCTGCTGCGGCATCTCGAGAGAAATCATGCCTTCCCTCTTGAACCTCGCAAGGTTCCTTCCCACCCTTGCTGCAACTCAAGAATTTCCCTGACATACCCGTTCCCACGTGGGAGGAACACTGAGTGTCCCAGCAAAGCCAGGAGGAACCCCTTTTTCCCCTCATGAGCTCGAGATGAGAGTCACTTTCCCTGCTTCGTTGGGAAAGGATTGCCGCTGTTCTGATCGCATCTCAAGAGGTGGCATTTTCAACAGGATAGCCAAGATCTCCAGGGGTCGTTCCAACATACTAAAGGTCCCTCAGATGTCTCAGTCCGCTCCATATGAACCCGATTTCCCTGCCCTGCCTCGAGTGTCACCCATGTATCACCTCATACCACAGTGGCTCATGCCAGAGGCCTGTGGCATCTCGAGAGAAAGACAGAGATCCCTGGGTCAACTTGAAGGGAAGCTTGACACAGCTGCAACAGCTCGGGTGGAAAGAGTACGTGCATGTAACCACAGAAGACGAGGCCTGACTCCCCTGGGGAGACTCCAGAGGAACCCCAAGATCCATGCCAACACTGGAGAGGAAACCTCAGGTTCCAGCTTCAGCTTCAGAGGAGGACTTAGTACCCGGCACCGACTGGAGAGGAATCCCCAGGAGCCCCTCTCAACTCGCACGGAGACTGGCCTTTCCTGAGGCCATGCGAGAGGGTTCCTGAGGTCCCCGTCATAACGCAAGAGGGACCTGCTGCAACTCGAGAAAAGCCAGGAGGTTCTCCCCTCCAGGTGAAATGAGGCCGTTTTCTGCTGCGGCATCCCAAGAGAAAACTGGCCTTCCCTCCTGAACCTCAAAGGGTCCTTCACACCCTTGCTGCAACTCAAGAAGTTCCCCAACATACCCGGCCCCACGCAGGATGAACACCGAGTGTTCTGGAACAAACCAGGTGGAGCCCCGATTCCCCCTCATGAGCTCGAGATGAGAGTCGCTTTCCCTGCTTCTTTGGGAAAGGATTGCCGCCATTCTGATCACATCTCAAGAGGTGACATTTTCAACAGGATAGCCGAGATCTCCAGGGGTCGTTCCAACATACTAAAAGTCCCTCAGATGTCTCAGTTCACTCCATAAGAACCTGGTTTCCCTGCCCTGCCTCGAGTGTCACCCGTGTATCACCTCACACCACGGTGGCTCATGCCAGAGCCCTGTGGCATCTCGAGGGAAAGACAGAGATCCCTGGGTCAACTCAAAGGGAAGATTGATGCGACTGAAACAGCTCAGGCGGAAAGTGTACGTGCATGTAACCACAGGAGACGAGGCCTGACTCCCCTGGGGAGACTCCAGAGGAACCCCAAGATCCATGTCAGCACTGGAGAGGAAACCTCAGGTTCCAGCTTCGGCTCCAGATGGGGACTTAGGACCCGGAACCGACTGGAGAGGAGTCCCGATGGGCCTCTCTCAACTCTCACAGAGACTGGCCTTTCCAGAGGCCTCGCGAGTGTGTCCCTGAGGTCACCATCTTTAATCGAGAGGGACCTGGCACAACTCGAGAAAAACCAGGAGGTTCTCCCCTCCAGGTGAGATGAGGACGTTTTCTGTTGCAGAGTCTCGAGAGAAATCACGCCTTCCCTCCTGAACCTCAAAGGGTCCTTCACACCCTTGCTGCAACTCAAGAAGTTCCCCGACATACCCCGCTCCACTCGAGAGGAATACTGAGGGTCCCATTACAACTCAGGAGTGGCCACCTTTCCCCCTCCTTCGCTCCCAATGACTGCTTCGTGGAGAAAAGTTTCTGGCGTTCCTGTCACACAGCAAGAGGACGTGCTCTCAACAGGAAAGTCGAGAGGAACTCCAGGGTTCTTGCCCCATTCCAAAAGACCCCAAAATGTCTCAGTCCACTCCAGATGAACATGATTTCCCTGCACTGCCTCGAAGGTCACTCCGAGCATCAAATCATACCATGGTGGCACATGCGACAGCCCTGTGTCCCCTCGATGGAAAGCCACAGGTCCATGTATCAACTCGTCGGGAAGCCTGACACTGCTGTACAGCTTCGGAGGAAAGCAGACGTGTATGTCTCCACTTGAGAAGAGTCCTGACTGTCCTGTGGAGACTCCAGAGGAACACCAAGATCCATGTCAGCACTGGAGAGGAAACCTCAGGTTCTGGCTGCAGTTCCAGACGAGTACCTAGGACCTGACACTGACTGGACAGGAATCCCGAGGGGCCCCTTCGCAACTCGTATGGAGATTGGTCTTTCCTGAGGCCACTCTAGTGGGTCCCTGAGGTCCCCGTCATAACTCAAGAGGGACCTGCCGCAACTCGACAAAAACCAGGAGGTTCTCCCCTGCAGGCGAGATGAGGCCCTTTTCTGCTGCAGCGTCTCGAGAGAAATCACGCCTTCCCTCTTGAACCTCGCAAGGCTCCTTCCCACCCTTGCTGCAACTCAAGAAGTTCCCCGACATACCCATCCCCACGCGGGAGGATCACCGAGTGTCCCGGCACAAATCAGGAGGAGCCCTGATTCCACCTCGTGAGCTTGAGAATAGCGTCGCTTTCCCTGCTTCGTCGGGAAAGGATTCCCGTCGTTCTGACTGCATCTCAAGAGGTGGCGTTCTCAGCAGGAAAGCCAAGGTCTCCAGGGGTCGTGGCAACATACTAAAAGTCCCCCAAATATCTCAGTCCACTCCATATGAACCTGATTTCCCTGCCCTGCCTCGAGTGTCACCCGTGTATCGACTCACAAAACGGTGGCTCATGCCACAGCCCTGTGGCATCTCGAGGGAAAGACAGAAATCCCTCGGTCAATTCGAAGGGAAGCTTGACACTGCTGCTACAGCTCGGGAGGAATGCGTACGTGTATGTAACCACAGGAGACAAGGCCTGACTTCCCTGGGGATACTCGAGAGGAACCCCAAGATCCATGCCAGCACTGCAGAGGAAACCTCAGGTTCCAGCGTTGGCTCCAGGCGGGGACTTAGGACACGGTACCAACTGGAGAGGAATCCTGAAGGGCGCTTCTCAACTTGCACGGAGACTGGCCTTTCCTGAGGCCTCGCTAGCGGGCACCTGAGGTCCCCATCGTAACACGAGAGGGACCTGCAGCAACTCGAGAAAAACCAGGAGGTTCTCCCCTCCTGGCGAGTTGAGGCCATTTTCTGCTGCGGCATCCCAAGAGAAATCTCGCCATCTCTCCTGAACCTCAAAGGGTCCTTCCCACACTTGCTGCAACTGAAGAAATTACCCGACATAATTGGCCCCACGTGGGAGGAACACTGAGGTTCCCGGCACAACACAGAGGAGCCCCGCTTCCCCCTCATGAGCTCGAGATTAAGGTCCCTTTTTCTGCTTCGTCAGAAAAGGATTCCCGCCATTACCATCGCAACTCAAGTGGTGTCACTCTCAACAGGAAAGCTGAGACCCCCAGGGTTCGTTCCAGCATACTAAAAGTCCCCCAGATGTCTAATACCACTCCAGATGAACCTGATTTCCCTGCACTGCCTCATGTGTCATCCGCATATTGACTCACACCATGGTGGCTTGTGCCACAGCCCTGTGGCATCTCGAGGGAAAGACAGAGATCCCAGTGTCAACTAGTCGGGAAGCCTAACACTGCTGCTACAGCTTGGGAGGAAAATGGACGTGTATGTCTCCACTTGAGAAGAGTCCTGACTCTCCTGTGGAGACTCCAGAGGAACCCCAAGATCCATGTAAGCACTGGAGAGGAAACCTCAGGTTCCAGCTTCAGCTCAAGACGGGCACATAGGACCCGGCACCGACTGGAGAGGAATCCCGAGGAGCCCCTCTCAACTCACATGAAGACTGGCCTTCCCTGAGGCCACACGAGAGGGTCCATGAGGTCCCTGTCGTAACTCGAGAGGGACTTGCCGCAACTAGAGAAAAAACAGGAGGTTCTACCCTCCAGGCCAGATGAGGCCGTTTTCTGCTGCAGCATCCCAAGAGAAAATCGGCCTTCCCTCCTGAACCTCAAAGGGTCCTTCACAGCCTTTCTACAACCCAAGAAGTTCCCCGATATAACCATCTCCACTCGAGAGGAACACTGAGGGTCCCACCACAAATCAAGAGGAGCCCCTTTCCCCCTCCTCTGCTCCCAATGAGGGATCCTTTCACTGCTTCGACAGGAAAGGATTCTGGCATTCGCGTCGTACAGCAAAAGGGCGTGCTCTCAACAGGAAAGTCGAGAGGAACTCCAAGGGTCATGCCACCATTCCAAAAGACCCCCAAATATCTCAGTCGACTCCAGATGGACCTGATTTCCCTGCACTGCCTCGAAGGTCACCCTGAGCATCGAATCACACCAATGTGGCAACAGCGACAGCCCTGTGGAACCTCGAGGGAAAGCCACAGATCCCTGTGTCAACTCGTTGGGAAGCCTGACACTGCTGCTACAGCTTGGGAGGAAAACAGACGTGTATGTCTCCACTTGAGAAGAGTCCTGACTCTCCTGTGGAGACTCCAGAGGAACCCCAAGATTCATGTCAGCACTGGAGAGGAAACCTCAGATTCGGGCTGCAGTTCCAGACGAGTACCTAGGACCCCACACTGACTGGACAGGAATCCGGAGAGGCCCCTCGCAACTTGTATGGAGACTGGTCTTTCCTGAGGCCACGCCAGTGGGTCCCTAAGGTCCCCATCGTAACTCAAGAGGGACCTGCCACAACTCGGGAAAAACGAGGAGGTTCTCCCCTGCAGGCGAGATGAGGCCCTTTTCTGCTATGGCATCACGAGGGAAATCACGCCTTCCCACTTGAACCTAGCAAGCGTCCTTCCCACCCTTGCTGCAACTCAAGAAGTTCCCTGACATACCTGTCCCCACGCTGGAGGAACACTAAGGGTCCCGGCACACCTCAGGAGGAGCCTTGTTTCCGCATCGTGAGCTCGAGATGAGGGTCTTTTTCCCTGATTCGTTGGGAAAGGATTCCCACCCTTCCCGTCACATCTCAAGAGGTGGTGCTCTCAACAGGAAAGCCAAGATCTCCAGGGGTCGTGCCAACAAACTAAAAGTCCCCCAGATTCTCAGTTCACTCCAGATGAACCTGATTTCCCTGCACTACCTCGAGTGTCACCTGCGTGTCGCCTCACACCATGGTGGCTCGTGCCACAGGCCTGTGGCATCTCGAGGGAAAGACAGAGATCCTGCGGTCAAGTCAAGGGGAAGCCTGACACTGCAGCTACAGCTCGGGAGGAAAGCAGACGTGCATGCAACCACAGGAGATGAGGCCTCACTCCCCTTGAGAGACTCCAGAGAAAACCCAAGTTCCATGCCAGCACTGGAGAGGAAAACTCTGGTTCCAGCTTTGGCTCTAGACGGGAACTTAGGACCCGGCACCGACTGGAGTGGAATCCCGAGGAGCCCCTCTCAACTCGCACGGAGACTGGCCTTTCCTCAGGCCGCGCGAGTGTCCCTGAGATCCCCGTCATAACTTGAGAGGGACCTGCTGCAACACGAGAAAAACCGGGAGGTCAATGGCACCCCACTCCAGTACTCTTGCCTAGAAATTCCTATGGACCAAGGAGCCTGGTAGGCTGCAGTCCACTGGGATGCTGAAAGTTGGGCACGACTCAGTGACTTCACTTTCACTTTTCACTTTCATGTATTGGAGAAGGAAATGGCAACCCACTTCAGTGTTCTTACCTGGAGAATCCCAGGGACAGGGGAGCCTTTTGAGCTGCCGTCTATGGGGTTGCACAGAGTCGGACACGACTGAAGTGACTTAGCAGCAGCTCTCCCCTCCAGGAGAGATGAGGCCGTTTTCTGCTGTGACATCCCAAGAAAAAACTGGCCTTCCCTCCAGAACCTCAAAGGGTCCTCCACAGCCTTGCTACAACCCAAGAAGTTCCCCGACATAACCATCTCCACTCGAGAGGAACATGAGGGTCCCACCACACCACAAGAGGAGCCCCCTTTCCCTTTCCTCTGCTCTCGATGAGGGATCCTTTCCCTGCTTCTACAGGAAAGGATTCGGGCGTTCCCATTGCACAGCAAGTGGCCGTGCTCTCAACAGGAAAGTGGAGAGGAAATCCAGGGGTCATGCCACCATTCCAATAGATCCCCAAATGTCTCAGTCCACTCTAGATGAACCTGATTTCCCTGCATTGCCTCGAAGGTCACCCTGAGCATCGAATCACACCACGGTGGCATCTGCGACAGCCCTGGGGCACCTAGAGGGAAAGCCACAGATCCCTGTGTCAACTCGTCGGGAAGGCTGACACTGCTGCTACAGCTTGGGAGGAAAACGGACATGTAGGTCTCCACTTGAGAAGAGTCCAGAGTCTCCTGTGGAGACTCCAGAGGAACTCCAAGATCCATGTCAGCACTGGAGACGAAACCTCAGGTTCTGGCTGCAGTTCCAGACGAGTACCTAGGACCCGACACTGACTGGACAGGAATTCCAGCGGGCCCCTCACAACTCGTATGGAGACTGGTCTTTCCTGAAGCCACGCCAGCACGTCCCTGAGGTACCCATCATATCTTGAGAGATAACTGCCACAACTCGAGAAAAACCGGGAGGTTCTCCCCTGCAGGCGAGATGAGGTCCTTTTCTGCTGTGGCATCACGAGGGAAAACACACCTTCCCACAAGAACCTCCCAAGTGTCCTTCCCACCCTTGCTGCCACTCAAGAAGTTCCCCGACATACCAGTCCCCACGTGGGAGGAACACTAAGGGTCCCTGCACACCTCAGGAGGAGCCTCATTTCCCCATCGTGAGCTCGATCCAAGAAAAAACTGGCCTTCCCTCCAGAACCTCAAAGGGTCCTCCACAGCCTTGCTACAACCCAAGAAGTTCCCCGACATAACCATCTCCACTCGAGAGGAACATGAGGGTCCCACCACACCACAAGAGGAGCCCCCTTTCCCTTTCCTCTGCTCTCGATGAGGGATCCTTTCCCTGCTTCTACAGGAAAGGATTCGGGCGTTCCCATTGCACAGCAAGTGGCCGTGCTCTCAACAGGAAAGTGGAGAGGAAATCCAGGGGTCATGCCACCATTCCAATAGATCCCCAAATGTCTCAGTCCACTCTAGATGAACCTGATTTCCCTGCATTGCCTCGAAGGTCACCCTGAGCATCGAATCACACCACGGTGGCATCTGCGACAGCCCTGGGGCACCTAGAGGGAAAGCCACAGATCCCTGTGTCAACTCGTCGGGAAGGCTGACACTGCTGCTACAGCTTGGGAGGAAAACGGACATGTAGGTCTCCACTTGAGAAGAGTCCAGAGTCTCCTGTGGAGACTCCAGAGGAACTCCAAGATCCATGTCAGCACTGGAGACGAAACCTCAGGTTCTGGCTGCAGTTCCAGACGAGTACCTAGGACCCGACACTGACTGGACAGGAATTCCAGCGGGCCCCTCACAACTCGTATGGAGACTGGTCTTTCCTGAAGCCACGCCAGCACGTCCCTGAGGTACCCATCATATCTTGAGAGATAACTGCCACAACTCGAGAAAAACCGGGAGGTTCTCCCCTGCCGGCGAGATGAGGTCCTTTTCTGCTGTGGCATCACGAGGGAAAACACACCTTCCCACAAGAACCTCCCAAGTGTCCTTCCCACCCTTGCTGCCACTCAAGAAGTTCCCCGACATACCAGTCCCCACGTGGGAGGAACACTAAGGGTCCCTGCACACCTCAGGAGGAGCCTCATTTCCCCATCGTGAGCTCGAGATGAGGGTCTTTATCCCTGCTTAGTCGGGAAAGGATTCCCGCCATTCCTGTCACATCTCAAGAGGTGGCGCTCTCAACAGGAAAGCCGAGATCTTCAGGGGTCATGCCAACATAGTAAAAGTCCCCCAGATGTCTCAGTCCACTCCAGATGAACCTGATTTCCCTGCACTACCTCGAGTGTCACATGCGTATCGCCTCACACCAGGGTGGCTCGTGCCACAGGCCTGTGGCATCTCGAGGGAACTGTCTCTTATACACATCTGGGAAAGACAGAGATCCTGTGGTTGCATGCACGTCTGCTTTTATTTCCCTGCACTACCTCGAGTGTCACATGCGTATCGCCTCACACCAGGGTGGCTCGTGCCACAGGCCTGTGGCATCTCGAGGGAATGACAGAGAACCCGGGGTCAGGTTGAAGGGAAGCTTGATACTGCAGCTACACCTCAGGAGGAAAGCGGACGTGTATGCAACCACAGGAGACGAGGCCTGACCCCCTTGAGAGACTCCAGAGGAACCCCAAGTTCCATGCCAGCACTGGAGAGGAAACCTCAGGTTCCCGTTTCGGCTCCAGATGGGGACATAGGACCCGGCACCGACTGGAGAGGAATCCCGAGGGTCCCCTCACAACTCGCACGGAGACTGGCCTTTCCTGAAGCCACGCGAGAGGCTCCCTGAGGTTCCCGGCGTAACTCGAGAGGGACCTGCTGAAACTCGAGAAAAACAAGGAGGTTCTCCCCTCCAGGCGAGATGAGGCCGTTTTCTGATGCGGCATCCCAAGAGAAAACTGGCCTTCCCTCCTGAACCTCAAAGCATCCTTTGCAGCCTTGCTACAACCCAGGCAGTTGCCCGACATAACCATCTCTAATCGAGTGGAACACTGAGGGTCCCGCCACAGCTCAAGAGGAGCCCTCTATCCCCCTCCTCTGTTCTCGATGAGGGATCCTTTCCCTGCTTGGACAGGAAAGGATTCTGCCATTCCCGTCACACAAGAAGAGGGTGTGCTCTCAACAGGAAAGTCGAGAGGCACACCAGGGGTCATGCCACCATTCCAAAAGACCCCCAAATGTCTCAGTCCACTCCAGATGAACCTGATTTCCCTGCACTGCCTCGAAGGTCACCCTGAGCATCGAATCACACCACGGTGGCATCTGCGACAGCCCTGTGGCACCTCGAGGTAAAGCTATAGATCCCTGTGTCAACTCGTCGGGAAGCCTAACACTGCTGCTAAAGCTTGGGAGGAAAATGGACGTGTATGTCTCCATTTGAGAAGAGTACTGACTCTCCTGTGGAGACTCCAGAGGAACCCCAAGATCCATGTCAGCACTGGAGAGGAAACCTCAGGTTCTGGCTACAGTTCCAGACGAGTACCTAGGACCAGACACTGACTGGACAGGAATCCCGAGGGGCCCCTCACAACTCGTATGGAGACTGGTCTTTCCTGAGCACACGCCAGCGGGTCCCTGATATCACCGTCGTAACTCGAGAGTGACCTGCCGCAACTCGAGAAAAACCGGGAGGTTCTCCCCAGCAGGCGAGATGAGGCCTTTTTCTGCTGTGGCATCACGAGGGAAATCACGCCTTCCCACAAGAACCTCCCAAGTGTCCTTCCCACCCTTGCTGCCACTCAAGAAGTTCCCCCAACATACCAGTCCCCACTCGGGAGGAACACTAAGGGTCCTGGAACACCTCAGCAGGAGCCTCGTTTCCCCATCATTAGCTCCAGATGAGGGTCTTTTTCCCTGATTCGTCAGGGAAGGATTCCGGCCATTCTCGTCACATAACAAGAGGTGGTGCTCTCAACAGGAAAACCAAGATCTCCAGGGTTCGTGCCAACACCCTAAAAGTCCCCCAGATATCTCAGTCCACTCCAGATGAACCTGAATTTCCTGGACTGCCTCGAAGGTCACCCTGAGCATCGCATCACACCACGGTGGCATCTGCGACAGCCTTGTGGCACCTCGAGGGAAAGCCACAGATCCCTGTGTCAACTCGTCGGGAAGCCTGACACTTCTGCTACAGCTTGGGAGGAAAACGGATGTGTATGTCTCCACTTGAGGAGAGTCTTGACTCTCCTGTGGAGACTCCAGAGGAACCCCAAGATCCATGTCAGCACTGGAGAGGAAACCTCAGGTTCTTGCTGCAGTACCAGACGTGTACCTAGGATCCAACACTGACTGGACAGGAATCCCGAGGGGCCCCTCGCAACTCGTATGGAGACTGGTCTTTCCTGAGGCCACGCCAGTGGGTCCCTGAGGTCCCCATCATAACTCGAGAGGGACCTGATGCCACTCGAGAAAAACCAGGAATTTCTCCCCTGCAGGCGAGTTGAGGCCCTTTTCTGCTGTGGCATCATGAGGGAAATCACGCTACACTGACTGGACAGGAATCCCAATGGGCCCCTCGCAACTCGTATCGAGACTGGACTTTCCTGAAGCCACGCCAGCAGGTCCCTGAGATCCCGACGTAACTCGAGAGGGAATGGCCTCAACTCGAGTAAAACCAGGAGGTTCTCCACTGCAGGAGACATGAGGCCTTTTTCTGCTGTGGCATCATGAGGGAAATCACGCCTTCCCACTTGAACCTCGCAAGCGTCCTTCCCACCCTTGCTGCAACTCAAGAAGTTCCCCGACATACCAGTCCCCACACGGGAGGAACACGAAGGGTCCCGGCACCCCTCAGGAGGAGCCTCGTTTACCCATCGTGAGCTCGAGATGAGGGTCTTTTTCCTTGCTTCATCCAGAAAGGATTCCCGCCGTTCCCGTCACATCTCAAGAGTTGGANTCCTTCCCACCCTTGCTGCAACTCAAGAAGTTCCCCGACATACCAGTCCCCACACGGGAGGAACACGAAGGGTCCCGGCACCCCTCAGGAGGAGCCTCGTTTTCCCATCGTGAGCTCGAGATGAGGGTCTTTTTCCTTGCTTCATCCAGAAAGGATTCCCGCCGTTCCCGTCACATCTCAAGAGTTGGAGCACTCAATAGGAAAGCCGAGATCTCCAGGGGTTGTTGCAACATACTAAAAGTCCCCCAGATGTCTCAGTCCACTCCAGATGAAACTGACTTCCCTGCACTACCTCGAGTGTCACCTGTGTATCGCCTCACACCACGGTGGCTCGTGCCACAGACCTGTGGCATCTCGAGGGAAAGACAGAGATCCCGGGGTCAAGTCGAGGGGAAAACTGACACTGCAGCTACAGCTTGGGAGGAAAGCAGACGTGCATGCAGCCACAGGAGACGAGGCCTGATCCCCCTTGAGAGACTCCAGAGAAACCCTTAGTTCCATGCCAGCACTGGAGAGGAACCCTCAGGTTTCAGCTTCGGCTCCAGATGGGGACTTAGGACCCTGCACTGAATGGAGAGGAATCCCAAGGAGTCCCTCTCATCTTGCACAGAGACTGGCCTTTCCGTAGACCACGCAAGAGGGTCCCTGTGGTCCCAATCGTTACTTGAGAGGGACCTGTCACAATTCGAGAAAAACCAGGAGGTTCTCCCCTCCAGGCGAAATCAGGCCGTTTTCTGCTGTGGCATCCCAAGAGAGAACCGGCCTTTCCTCCTGAACCTCAAAGGGTCCTTCACAGCCTTGCTTCAACTCAAGAAGTTCCCCGACATAATCATCTCCACTCAAGAGGAACTCTGAGGGTCCCATCACAACTAAAGAGGAGCCCCGTTTCCCCCTCCTCCGTTTCCAATGAGGAATCCTTTCCCTGCTTCGACAGGAAAGGATTCTGGAGTTCCCGTCGCAGAGCAATAGGGCATGCTCTCAACAGGAAAGTCGCAAGGAACTCCAGGGGTCATGAAACCATTCCAAAAGACCCCCAAATGTCTCAGTCCACTCCAGATGTGAGGTTCTCCCCTCCAGGCGAAATCAGGCCGTTTTCTGCTGCGGCATCCCAAGTGAGAACCGGCCTTCCCTCCTGAACCTCAAAGGGTCCTTCACAGCCTTGCTTCAACTCAAGAAGTTCCCCGACATAACCATCTCCACTCGAGAGGAACTCTGAGGGTCCCATCACAACTAAAGGGGAGCCCCGTTTCCCCCTCCTCCACTTCCGATGAGGAATCCTTTCCCTGCTTCGACAGGAAAGGATTCCGGCGTCCTGTCGCATATCAAGAGCAGGCGCTTTCAACAGGAATGTCGAGAGGAACTCCAGGAGTTGTGCCACCATTCCAAAAGACCCCCAAATGTCGCAGTCCACTCCAGATGAACCTGATTTCCCTGCCCTGCCTCGAAGGTCACCCTGAGCATCGAATCACACCACGGTGGCACGTGCGACAGCCCTGTGGCACCTCGAGGGAAAGCCACAGATCCCTGTCAACTCGTAGGGAAGCCTGACATTGCTCCTACAGCTCGGGAGGAAAACAGACATGTATGTCTCCATTCGAGAAGAGTCCTGACTCTCCTGTGGAGACTCCAGAGGAACCCCAAGATCCATGTCAGCACTGGAGAGGAAACCTCAGGTTCTGGCCACAGTTCCAGCCAAGTACTTAGGAACCGACATGACTGGAGAGGAATCCCGAGGGGCCCCTCGCAATTCGCATGGAGGCTGGTCTTTCCTGAGGCCACGCCAGAGGTTCGCTGAGGTCCCCGTGATAAATTGGGAGGGACTTGCTGCAACTCGAGAACAACCAGGAGGTGAGATGAGGTGAGATGAGGCCCTTTTCTGCTGCAGTGTCTCAAGGGAAATCACGCCTTCTCTCTTGAACCTCGCAAGGGTCCACCCTTGCTGCAACTCAAGAAGTTCCCTGACATACCTGTCACCACAATGGAGGAACACCGAGGGTCCTGGCACAACTCAGGAGGAGCCCCATTTCCCCACCGTGAGCTCGAGATGAGGGTCCCTTTCCCTGCTTCATCGTGAAAGTATTCCCGCAAATCCCGTCGCATCTCAAGAGGTGGCGCTCTCAACAGGAAAGCAAAGTTCTCCTGGGGTCAGGCCACCATACTAAAAGTCTCATAAATGTCTCAGTCCACTCCAGATGAACATGATTTCCCTCCACTACCTCGAGTGACACCTGCGTATCGCCTCACACCATGGTGGCTCATTCCATAGCCCTGTGGCATCTCAAGGGAAAGACAGAGATCCCTGGGTCAACTCAATGGGAAGCCTGACACTGCTGCTACAGCTCAGGAGGAAAGAGGACGTGCACGTAACCACCGGAGACCAGGCCTGACTCCCCTGGGGAGACTCCAGAGGAACCCCAAGATCCATGCCAGCACTGGAGAGGAAACCTGAGATTCCAGCTTTGGCTCCAGACAGAGATTTAGGACCCGGCACTGACTGGAGAGCTATCCCGAGGGGCTACTCTCAACTCGCACGGAGAATGACCTCAGGGTCACGCGAGCGGGTCTCTGAAGTCCCCGTCGTAACTCGAGAGGGACCTGCCACAACTCGAGAAAAACCAGGAGGTTCTCCCCTCCAGGCGAGATAAGTCCGTTTTCTGCAGCGGCATCCCGAGAAAAATCACGCCTTCCCTCCTGAACCTCAAAGGGTCCTTCACCCCCTTGCTGCATCTCAAGAAGTTCCCCGACATACCCGTCTCCACTCGAGAGGAATAGTGAGGGTCCCACCACAAATCAAGAGGGGCCCCCTTTCCCCCTCCTCTGCTCCAGATGAGGGTTCCTTCCCTGCTTCATCAGGAATGGATTCTGGCGTTCCCATCGCAGAGCAAGAGGACACGATCTCAACAGGAATGTCGAGAGTAACTCCAGGGGTCATTCCACCATTCCAAAAGACCCCCAAATGTCTCAGTCCACTTCAGATGAACATGGTTTTCGTGCCCTGCCTTGAAGGTCACCCTGAGGATCAAATCACACCATGGTGGCATGTGCGAGAGCCCTGTGGCATCTCATGGGAAAGCCACAGATCCCTGTGTCCACTCGTCTGGAAGCCTGACACTGCTGCTACAGCTCGGGAGGAAAACGGACTTGCATGTAACTACAGGAGATGGAGGCCTAACTCTCCTGTGGAGACTCCAGAGCAACCCCAAGATCCATGCCAGCACTGGAGAGGAAACCTCAGGTTCCAGCTTCGGCTCCATATGGGGCCTTAGGACCCGACACTGACTGGAGAGGAATCCTGAGGGGCCCCTCGCAACTTGCACGGAGACTGGCCTTTCCTGAGGCCACGTGAGCTGGTCCCTGAGGTCCACGTCGTAACTCGAGAGGGACTTGCCACAACTCGACAAAAACCAGGAGGTTCCCCCTCCAGGCGATATTCCATTTTCTGCTGTGGCGTCTTGAGGGAAATCAAGGCTTCACTCGAACTTTGCAAGGGTCCTTCCCACCCTTGCTGCAACTCAAGAAGTTCCCCGACATACCCGTCCCCACGCGGGAGGAACACCGAGGGTCCTGGCACAACTCAAGAGGAGACCCGTTTCCCCCTCGTGAGCTCGAGATGAGTGTCCCTTTCCCTGCTTCATTGGGAAAGGATTCCCGCCGTTCCCATTGCATCTCACGAGGTGGCGCTCTCAACAGGAAAGCTGAGATCTCCAGGGTTCGTGCCAACATACTAAAAGTCCCCCAGATGTCTCAGTTCACTCCAGATGAACCTGATTTTCCTGCCCTGCCATGAGCATCACCTGCATATCGCCTCACACCACAGTGGCTTGTGCCACAGCCCTGTGGCATCTCGAGGGAAAGACAGAGATCCCTGGGTCAACTCGACAGGAAGTCTGACACTGCTGCTACAGCTAGGGAGAAAAGGTGACGTGCATGTAACCACAGGAGACAAAGCCTGACTCCCCTGTGGAGACTCCAGAGGAACCCCAAGTTCCATGCCAGCACTCTAGAGGAAACCTCAGGTACCAGCTTTTGTTCCAGACAGGGACTTAGGACCCAGCACCAACTGAAAAGGTATCCCGTGGGGACCCTCTCAACTCGCACAAAGACTGGCCTTTCCTCAAGCCACGTGAGTGGGTCGCTGAGGTCCCCATCATACCTCGAGAGGGACCTGCCGCAACTGGAGAAAAACGAGGAGGTTCTCCCCTCCAGGCGAGATGAGGTCTTTTTCTGCTGCGGCATCCCTAGAGAAATCACGTCTTCCCTCCTGAACCTCAAAAGGTCCTTCATACCCTTGCTGGAAATAAAGAAGTTCCCCAACATACTCGTCTCCACTCGAGAGGAACACTGAGGGTCTCACCAAAACTCAAGAGGATCTCCCTTTCTCCCTCTGCTCCAGATGAGGCTTCCTTTCCCTGCCTCGTAGGAAAGGTTTCTGGCATTTCCTTCACACAGCAAGAGGACGTGCTCTCAACAGGAACGTCGAGAGGAACTCCAGGGGTCATGCCACCATTCCAAAAGACCCCCAAATGTCTCAGTCTACTCCAGATGAACCTGAATTCCCTGCCCTGCCTCAAAGTTCACCCTGACCATCGAATCACACCATGGGGGCATGTGTGACAGCCCTGTGGCACATGGAGGGAAAGCCACAGATCCCTGTGTCCACTCGTCGGGAAGCCTGACACTGCTACTAAAGCTCGGGAGGAAAACGGACGTGTATGTCTCCACTCAAGAAGAGTCCTGACTCTCCTGAGGAGACTCCAGAGGAACCCCAAGGTCCATGTCAGCACTGGAGAGGAAACGTCAGGTTCTGGTCTCAGTTCCAGACGAGGACTTATGACCCAACACTGACTGGAGAGGAATCCCGATGGGCCCCTCGCAACTCTCATGGAGAGTGGTCTTTCCTGAGGCCACGCCAGCGCATCCCTTTGTTCCCGTCATAATTCGAAAGGGACCTGCTGCAACTTGAGAAAAACCAGGAAGTTCTCCCCTGCATTCGAGATGAAGCCCTTTTCTGCTGCGATGTCTCGAGAGAAATCACGCCTTCCCTCTTGAACCTCGCAAGAGTCCTTCCCACCCTTGCAGCAACTCAAGAAGACCCCTGACATACCCATCTCCACTTGAGAGGAACACCGCGAGTCCCGTCAAAGTCAAGAGGAGCCCCTTTTCCCCCTCCTCTGCTCTAGTTGAGATTTCCTTTACCTGCTTCGTTGGGAAAGGATTCCCGGCGTTCCCGTTGGAACTCTAGATGAGGCACTCTCAACAGGAATGTCGAGAAGAATCCAGGGTCGTTGCCCCATCCAAAAGACCCAAAATGTCTCAGTCCACTCCAGAGGAACCTGATTTCACTGCACTGCCTCAGCTGTCACACCATGTATCGACTCACACCACGGTGGCTCATGTGACATCCCTGTGGGAAAGCCTCGAGGGAAAGCCACAGATCCCTGTGTCAACTCGATGGGAAGCCTGACACTGCAGCTACAGCTCAGTAGGAAAGCGGACATACATGTCTCCATGTGAGATGAGGCCTGACTCCCCTGTGGAGACTCCAGAGGAACCCCAACATCCATGTCAGCATGGGAGAGGAAATCTCACAATTGGCCAAGGCTGAGATGAGGACTTAGAACCCGGCACCAACTGGAGTGGAATCCCGAGCAGCCCCTTCCCCTAGTAAGCTCGAGATGAGTGTCCCTTTAGCTACTTCGTGGGGAAAGGTTTCCCACTGTTCTCTTTGCGTCTCAAGAGGTGGCACTCTCAACAGGAAAGCCAAAATCTCCAGGGGTCGTGCCAACATACTTAAAGTCCCCCAGATGTCTCAGTCAACTCCAGATGAACCTGATTTCCTGCAATACCTCGTGTGTCACCTGTGTATCACCTCACACCACGGTGGCTCGTGCCACAGCCCTGTGGCATCTCGAGGGAAAGACAGAGATCACTGGGTCAACTCTATGGGAAGCCTGACACTGCTGCTACAGTGTCAGGGAGGAGAGCGGACGTGCATTTAATCACAGGTAACGAGGCCTGACTTCCCAGGAGAGACTCCACAGCAACCCCAATATCCATGCCAGCACTGGAGAGGAAAACTCAGGTTCCAACTTCAGCTCCAGACCGGGACTTACAACCCGGCAACAACTGGAGAGCAATCCCGAGGGGCCCCTCTCAACTCGCACGGAGACTGGCCTTTCCTGAGGCCACGCGAGAGGGTACCTGAGGTCCCCGTCATAACTCGAGAGGGACCTGCCACAACTCGAGAAAAACCAAGAGTGTCACCTCCAGTGTCACCTGCGTATTGCCTCACACAAAGTCGGCTCGTGCCACAGGCCTGTGGCATCTCGAGGGAAAGACAGAGATCCCGGGGTAAAGTCGAGGGGAAACCTGAAACTGCAGTTTCAGCTTGGGAGGAAAGCACAATTGCATGCAACCACAGGAGACGAGTCCAGACTCCCCTTGAGAGATTCCAGAGAAACCGCAAGATCCATGCCAGCACTGGAGAGGAAATCTCAAGTTCCAGCTTCAGCTCCAGATGGGGACTTAGGACCCGGCACCGACTCTAGAGGAATCCCGAGGAGCCGCTCTCAACTCGCACGTGAGACTGGGCTTTCCTGAGGCCACGCGAAAAGGTCCCTGAGGTCCCCATCATAACTCCAGAGGGACCTGCCGCAACTCGAGTAAAACCAGGAGGTTCACCACTCCAGGCGAGATGAGGCCATTTTCTGCTGTGGCATCTCAAGACAAAAGTGGTCTTCCCTCCTGAACATCAAATGGTCCTTCAGACACGTGCTACAACTCAAGAAGTTCTCCGACATAACCATCTACAATCGAGAGGAACACTGAGGATCCCACCACAACTCAAGTGGTGCCCCCTTTCCCCCTCCTCCGCTCCCGGTAAGGGATCCTTTCCATGCTTCGATAGGAAAGGATTCTGGCGTTCCCATCGAACAGTAAGAGGGCGTGCTCTGAACAGGAAAGTCGAGAGGAACACCAGGGGTCATGCCACCATTCCAAAAGACCCCCAAATGTCTCAGTCTACCCCAGAAGAACCTGAATTCCCTGCACTGCCTCGAAAGTCACCCTGAGCATCGAATCACACCATGGTGGCATCTGCGTCAGCCCTGTGGCACCTCGAGGGAAAGCCACATATCCCTATGTCAACTCGTCGGGAAGCCTGACAATTCTGTTACATCTGGGAAGAAAACAGACGTGTATGTCTCCACTTGAGAAGAGTCGTGACTCTGCTGTGGAGACTCCAGAGGAACACCATGACCCACGTCAGCACTGGAGAGGAAACCTCAGGTTCTGGCTGCAGTTACAGACGAGTACCTAGGACCCGAAACTGACTGGACGTGACTCCCGAAGGACCCGTCGCAACTCGTATTGTGACTGGTCTTTCCTGAGGACACTTCAGCGGGTCCCTGAGGACCCTGCCATAACTCGAGAGCGACCTGCCACAACTCGAGAAAAACCAGGAGGTTCTGACCTGCAGGCGAAATGAGGCCCTTTTCTGCTGTGGCATCACGAGGGAAATCACGCCTTCCCACTTGAACCTCGCAAGTGTCCTTCCCACAGTTGCTGTAACAAAAGAAGTTCCCCAAAATGCCAGTCCCAACACGGGAGGAACACGAAGGATCAGGGCACACCTCAGAAGGAGCCTCGTTTCCCCATCGTGAGCTCGAGATGAGGGTCTTTTTCCCTGCTTCGTCGGGAAAGGATTCCCACTGTTCCAGTCACATCTCAAGAGCTGGCGCTATCAACAGGAAAGCTGAGATTTCCAGGGGTCGTGCCAACATACTAAAAGTCCCCCAGATGTCTCAGCCCACTCCAGATGAAACTGATTTCCCTGCACTACCTCGAGTGTCACCTGCGTATCACCTCACACCATGGAGGCTCGTGTCACAGGCCTGTGGCATCTCGAGGGATAGACAGAGATCCCGGGGTCAAGTCGAGGGGAAGCCTGACACTGCAGCTACAGCACGGGAGGAAAGCAGACATGCATGCAACTACAGGAGACAAAGCCTCACTCCCCTTGTGAGACTCCAGAGAAACCCCAGGTTCCATGCCAACACTGGAGAGGGAAACTCAGGTTCCAGCTTCGGCTACAGACGAGGACTTAGGACCCGGCACCGACTGGAGAGGATTCCCGAGGAGACCCTCTCAACTCGCACGGAGACTGGCTCTTCAGAGGCCACGCGAGAGGGTCCCTGAGGTCCCAATCGTAACTCGAGAGGCGCCTGCCACAACTCGAGGGAAACCAAGATGTTCTCCCCTCCAGGCGAGATGAGGCTTTTTTCTGCAGTGGCATGCAAAGAGAAAACTGGCCTTCACTCCTGAACGCCAAAGGGTCGTTCAGAGCCTTGCTACAACCCGAGAAGTTCCCCGACATTACCATCTCCACTCGAGAGGAACACTGAGGGTCCAACCACAACTCAAGAGGAGCCCCCTTTCCCCATACTCCACTCCTGATGAGGGATCCTTTCCCTGCTTCGAAAGGAAAGGATTCTGGCCTTCCCGTCACACAGCAAGAGGGCGTGCTCTCAACAGGAAAGTCGAGAGGAACTTCAGGGGTCATACCACCATTCCAAAAGAACACAAAATGTCTCAGTCCACTCCAGATGAACCTGATTTCCCTGCACTGCCTGGAAGGTCACACGGAGCATCGAATCACACCACGGTGGCATCTGCGACAGCCTGGTGGCACCTCGAGGGAAAGCCACAGATCCCTGTGACAACTCGTCGGGAAGCCTGACACTGCTGCTCCAGCTTGGGAGGAAAGCGGACGTGTATGTCTCCACTTGAGAAGATCCTGACTCTGCTGTGGAGACTCCAGAGGAACCCCAAGATGCATGTCAGCACTGGACAGGAAACCTCAGGTTCTGGCTGCAGTTCCAGACGAGTACCTAGGACCCAACACTGACTGGACAGGAATCCCGAGGGGCACCTCGCAATTCGTATGGAGACTGGTCATTCCTGAGGCCATGCGAGTGGGCTCCTGAAGTCCCCGTCGTAACGCGAGAGGGACCTGCCGCAACTCGAGTAAAACAAGGAGGTTCTCCCCTGCAAGCGTGATAAGGCTATTTTCTGCTGTAGCATCTCGAGGGATATCACGCCTTCCCACTTGAACCTCGCAAGCTTCCTTCTCACCCGTGCTGCAACTCAAGAAGTTCCCCGACATACCAGTCCCCAAGCGGGAGGAACACGAAGGGTCCTGGCACACCTCAGGAGGAGCCTCGATTCCCCTTCGGGAGCTCGGGATGAGGGTCTTTTTCCCTGCTTCGTCGGGAAGGGATACCCGCCATTCCCGTTACATCTCAAGAGGTGGTGCTCGCAACAGGAAAGCCGAGATCTCCAGGGGTAGTGCCAACATACTAAAAGTCCGCCAGATGTCTCAGTCCACTCCAGATGAACCTGATTTCCCTTCACTGCCTCGAAGGTCACACTGAACATCGATTCCCACCACGGTGGCATCTGTGACAGCCCTGTGGCACCACAAGGGAAAGCCAGCGATCCCTGTGTCAACTCATCGGGAAGCCTGACACTGCTGCTACAGCTTGGGAGGAGAACGGATGTGTATGTCTCCACTTGAGAAGAGTCCTGACTCTCCTGTGGAGACTCCAGAGGAACCCCAAGATTCATGTTGCACAGGAGAAGAAAACTCAGGTTCTGGCTGCAGTTCCAGACGAGTACCTAGGACCCGACACTGACTGGACAGGAATCCCGAGGGGCCCCTCGCAACTCGTATGGAGACTGTTCTTTCCTGAGGCCACGCCAGTGGGTCCCTGAGGTCCCCATCATAACTCGAGAGGGACCTGATGCCACTCGAGAAAAACCAGGAATTTCTCCCCTGCAGGCGAGTTGAGGCCCTTTTCTGCTGTGGCATCATGAGGGAAATCACGCCTTACCACTTGAACCTCGCAAGCGTCCTTCCCACCCTTGCTGCAACTCAAGAAGTTCCCCGACATACCAGTCCCCACGCGGGAGGAACACTAGGCGTCCCGGCACACCTCAGGAGGAGCCTCGTTTCCCTATCATGATCTCGAGATGAGGGTCTTTGTCCCTGCTTCGTCGGGAAAGATTTCCCGCCGTTCACGTCACATCTCAAGATGTGGCACTCTCAACAGAAAAGCCAAGATCTCCAGGGGTTGTGCCAACATATTAAAAGTCCCCCAGATATCTCAATCTACTCCAGATGAACCTGATTTCCCTGCACTACCTCCAGTGTCACCTGTGTATCGCGTCACACCACGGTGCCTTGTGCCACAGGCCTGTGGCATCTCGAGGGAAAGACAGAGATCCCGGGGTCAAGTCGAGGGGAAGTCTGACACTGCAGCTAAGCTTGGGAGGAAAGCAGACATGCATGCAGCCACAGGAGACGAGGCCTGACTCCCCTTGAGAGACTCCAGAGAAACCCTAAGTTCCATGTCAGCACTGGAGAGGAACCCTCAGGTTCCAGCTTCGGCTCCACATGGGGACTTAGGACCCTGCACCGAATGGAGAGGAATCCCAAGGAGCCCCTCTCATCTTGCACAGAGACTGGCCTTTCCGTAGGCCACGCAAGAGGGTCCCTGTGGTCCCAATCGTTACTCGAGAGGGACCTGTCACAATTTGAGAAAAACCAGGAGGTTCTCCCCTCCAGGCGAAATCAGGCCGTTTTCTGCTGCGGCATCCCAAGTGAGAACCGGCCTTCCCTCCTGAACCTCAAAGGGTCCTTCACAGCCTTGCTACAACTCAAGAAGTTCCCTGACATAACCATCTCCACTCGAGAGGAACACTGAGGGTCCCACACAACTCAAGAGGAGCCCCCTTTCTCCCTCCTCCGCTCCCGATGAGGGATCCTTTCCCTGCCTTGACAGGAAAGGATTCTAGCGTTCCCGTCACACAGCAAGAGGGTGTTCTCTCAAAAGGAAAGTCGAGAGGAACACCAGGGGTCATGCCTCCATTCCAAATGACCCCCAAAAGTCTCAGTCCACTCCAGATGAACCTGATTTCCCTGCCCTGCCTCGATTGTCTCCCTGAGCATAGAATCACACCACGGTGGCAGCTGCAACAGCCCTCTGGTACCTCAAGGGAAAGCCACAGATCCCTGTGTCAACTCGTCGGGGAGCCTGACACTGCTGCTACAGCCTGGGAGGAAAACGGACGTGTAGGTCTCCACTTGAGAAGAATCCTGACTCTACTGTGGAGACTCCAGAGGAACCCCAAGATCCATGTCAGCACTGGAGAGGAAATCTCAGGTTCTGGCTGCAGTTCCAGATGAGTACCTAGGACCCGACACTGACTGGACAGGAATTCCGAGGAGACCCTCGCAACTCATATGGAGACTGGTCTTTCCTGAGGCCATGCCAGCGGGTCCCTGAAGTCCCCGTCGTAACTCGAGCGGGACCTGTCGCAACTCGAGATAAACCAGGAGGTTCTCCCCTGAAGTCGAGATGAGGACCTTTTCTGCTGTGGCATCACGCGGGAAATCACACCTTCCCACTTGAACCTCGCAAGGGTCCTTCACACCCTTGATGCAACTCAAGAAGTTCCCTGACATACCAGTCCCCACGTGGGAGGAACACTAAGGGTCCTGGCACATCTCGAGGGAAAGACAGAGATACCCATTTCAAGTCGAGGGGAAGCCTGACACTGCAGCTACAGCTCGGGATGAAAGCGGAAATTCGTGTAACCACAGGAGACGAGGCCTGACTCCCATTGAGAGACTCCAGAGAAACCCCAAGTTCCCTGCGAGCACTGGAGTGGAAACTTCAGGTTCCAGCTTCGGCTCCAGACAGGGACTTAGGACCTGGCACCGACTGGAGAGGAATCCCGAGGAGCCACACTCAACTCGCACGGACTCTGGACTTTCCTGAGGCCACGCGAGAGGGTCCCTGAGGTTCCCGTCATAACTTGAGAGGGACCTGCCGCCACTAGAGAAAAACCAGGAGGTTCTACCCTGCAGGCGAGATGAGGCCCTTTTCTGCTGTCTCATCACAAGGGAAATCACGCCTTCCCACTTGAAACTCGCCAGCGTCCTTTCCACCCTTGCTGCAACTCAAGAAGTTCCCCGAAATACCAGGCCCCACATGGGAGGAACACGTAGGCTCCCGGCACACCTCAGGAGGGGCCTCGTTTCCCCATCGTGAGCTCGAGATGAGGGTCTTTTTCCCTGCTTCGTCGGGAAAGCATTCCCGCCGTTCCCATCACATCTCGAGAGGTGCCGCTCTCAACACGAAAGCCAGGACCTCCAGGGGTCGTTCCAGCATACTAAAAGTCCCCCAGATGTCTCAGTCCACTCTAGATGAACCTGATTTCCCTGCATTACCTCGAGTGTCACCTGTATATGGCCTCACACCACAGTGGCTCGTGCCACAGGCCTGTGGCATCACGAGGGAAAGACAGAGATACCCGTTTCATGTCGAGGGGAAGACTGACACTGCAGATACAGCTCAGGAGGAAAGGGGACGTGCATGCAACCACAGGAGACGAGGCCTGACTCCCATTGAGAGACTCCAGAGAAACCCCAAGTTCCATGCCAGCACTGGAGAGGAAAACTCAGGGTCCAGCTTCGGCTTCACATGGGGACTTAGAACTTGGCACCGACTGGAGAGGAATCCCGAGGAGCCCCTCTCAACTCGCACAGAGAATGGCCTTCCCTGAGGCCACGCGAGAGGTTCCCTGAGTTCCCCATCGTAACTTGATAGGGATCCACCACAACTCTAGAAAAACCAGGAGGTTCTCCCTTCCAGGCGAGTTGAGGCCGTTTTCTGCTGCAGCATCCCAAGAGAAAACCGGCCTTCCATCCTGAACCTCAAAGGGTCCTTCACAGCTTTTCTACAACTCCAGAAGTTCCCCGACATATCCATCTCCACTCGAGAGGAACACTGAGGGTCCCACCACAATTCAAGAGGAGCCCCCATTCCCCTCCTCTGCTCCCGATGAGGGATCCTTTCCCTGATTTGACAGGAAAGGATTCTGGCATTCCCGTCGGACATTAAGAGCGTGTGCTCTCTACATGAAAGTCTAGAGGAATGCCAGGGGTCATGACACCATTCCTAAAGAGACCCAAATGTCTCAGTCCACTCCAGATGAACCTGATTTCCTTGCACTGCCTCGAAGGTCACCCTGAGCATCGAATCACACCACGGTGGCATCTGTGACAGCCCTGTGGCACCTCGAGGGAAAGCCACAGATCCCTGTGTCAACTCGTCAGGAAGCCTGACACTGCTGCTACAGCTTGGGAGGAAACGGACGTGTATGTCTCCACTTGAGAAGAGTCCTGACTCTCCTGTGGAGACTCCTGAGGAACCCCAAGGTCCATGTCAGCACTGGAGAGGAAACGTCAGGTTCTGGCTGCAGTTCTAGACGAGTTCCTAGGACCCGACACTGGCTCGACAGGAATACCGAGGGGCTCCTCGCAACTCCTATGGAGACTGGTCTTTCCTGAGGCCACGCCAGCGGTCCCTGAGGTCCCCATGGTAACTCGAGAGGGACCTGACGCAACTCGAGAAAAACCAGGAGGTTCTCCCCTGCAGGCGAAATGAGGCCCTTTTCTGCTGTGGCATCACGAGGGAAATCACGCCTTCCCACTTGAACCTCACAAGCGTCCTTCCCACCCTTGCTGCAACTCAAGAAGTTCCCCGACATACCAGTCCCCACACGGGAGGAACACGAAGGGTCCCGGCACACCTCAGGAGGATCCTTGTTTCCCCATCGTGAGCTTGAGATGAGGGTCTTTTTCCCTGCATTTTCAGGAAAGGATTCCCGCAGTTCCCATCGCATCTCAAGAGGTGGCGCTTTCAACAGGAAAGCCGAGATCTCCAGGCGTCGTGCCAACATACTAAAAGTCCCCCAGTTGTCTCAGTCCATTCCAGATAAACCTGATTTCCCTGCACTACCTCGAGTGTCACCTGCGTATCACCTCACACCACGGTGACTCGTGCCACAGGACTGTGGCATCTCGAGGGAGACAGAGGTCCCGGGTTCAAGTCGAGGGGAAGCCTGACACTGTACATACTAAAAGTCCCCCAGATGTCTCAGTCCACTCCAGATGAAACTGACTTCCCTGCACTACCTCGAGTGTCACCTGTGTATCGCCTCACACCACGGTGGCTCGTGCCACAGGCCTGTGGCCTCTCGAGGGAAAGACAGAGATCCCGGGGTCAAGTCGAGGGAAAAACTGACACTGCAGCACAGCTTGGGAGGAAAGCAGACATGCATGCAGCCACAGGAGACGAGGCCTGACTCCCCTTGAGAGACTCCAGAGAAACCCCAAATTCCATGCCAGCACTGGAGAGGAAACCTCAGGTTCCAGCTTCGGCACCAGACGGGGACTTAGGACCCGGCAACGACTGGAGAGGAATCCCAAGGAGCCCCTCTCAACTCGCACAGAGATTGTACTTTCCTGAGGCCAGTCAAAAGGGTCCCTGAGGTCCCCATCTTTACTCGAGAGGGACCTGCCTCAACTCGAGCAAAACCAGGAGGTTCTCCCCTCCAGGCGAGATAAGGCCGTTTTCTGCTGTGGCATCCCAAGAGGAAACCGGCCTTCCCTCCTGAACCTCAAAGGGTCCTTCACAGTCTTGCTACAACTCAAGAAGTTCCCCGACATAACGATCTCCAATCGAGAGGAAAACTGATGGTCCCACCACAACTCAAGAGGAGCCCCTTTTATCTCTCCTCCACTCCTGATGAGGAATCCTTACCTTTCTTCAACAGGAAAGGATTCTGGCATATCCGTCTCACAGCAAGAGGGTGTGCTCTCAACAGGAAAGTCGAGAGGAATTTCAGGGGTCGTGCCACAATTTCAAAAGACCCCCAAATGTCTCAATCCACTCCAGATGAACCTGATTTCCCTTCACTGCCTCCAAGGTCACCCTGTGCATCGAATCACACAATGGTGGCATCTGTGACAGCCCTGTGGCACCTCGAGGGAAAGCCACAGATCCCTGTGTCAACTCGTCGGGAAGCCTGACACTGCTGCTACAGCTTGGGAGGAAAACGGACGTGTATGTCTCCACTTGAGAAGAGTCCTGACTCTCCTGTGGAGACTCCAGAGGAACCCCAAGTTCCATGTCAGCACTGGAGAGGAAATCTCATGTTCTGGCTGCAGTTCCAGATGAGTACCTAGGACCCAACACTGACTGGACAGGAATTCCGAGGCGTCCCTCGCAACTCGTATGGAGACTGGTCTTTCCTGAGGCCACGCCAGCGGGTCCCTGAGGTCCCCGTCGTATCTTGAGAGGGACCTGCCGCAACTCGAGAAAAAGCAGGAGGTTCTCCCCTGCAGGCGAGATGAGACCCTTTTCTGCTGTGGCATCATGAGGGAAATCACGCGTTCCCACTTGAAACTCGCCTGCGTCCTTCCCACCATTGCTGAAACTCAAGAAGTTCCCCGACATGCCAGTCGCCACGCAGAAGGAACACGAAGGATCCCAGCACACCTCCGGAAGAGCCTCGTTTCCCCATTGTGAGCTCGAGATTGCCAGGAGCCAGTGTGAGGAATCCCGCCCGTGACAAGGTCATGTGGTAGGAAGCCTGGCAAACGCAAGGTCGTGTTCAGGTTTCAGGGGTTCCGCCTGGAATTTCCCGAGCATCCACACCCCCCAAAAAATATAAGAATCTGCCGGCCTTTGTACTCTGCTTTTCCACTCTTCTGATATTCTCTGGAAAAGTCATTTCAAGGCTTTAGTCTTCTGCATTTGAAAAGGATATTTCAGTTAAACCCCCTCTGATAGCTCTCTAGCTTGCCTAACAGGTTCCCCAGACCTCTTACAGCTTGTGAATTGCTTACAGCCCCCAACCACGAGAGGCACAAAGCTTAAAAGCATCTTATGGAAACAGACCCTTTTCTAAAGAGTTAAAAATTACATTGGTGACGGTTTTCACTGTTGACTCAAGGACTGCTGCCAGACCTCCATATTCTTTATTTTTTTGGCACCTGGAGGATGTTAATCAATGTAAACGGGACATGGAAAAGGATAGATAGTGATTTTGATGTTAGCAACACTAGACTTTTGAGTTAATTACTTTTCTTTGTTGTATATCACTGCACTCCCCTTGTGTCCTTGCTATGTAACAATGTAACTTTATTTAGTGCTTTCTGAGAGTGGCACCAGACTTTGGGAAGATCAAAACAAATAAGTCTTCTGGTTGACAAACCCTTACCAGGAAAAAGGCTGTAAAATGTTAATTGGCCCTTTTGGCTAGAAGATAATGTAAATCACCTAAGACTTGTGTATACAATTAGGTATGCAGAGAAAAACCTCGTTTTGATAAGAGTCAGGGCTGCTGACACCGCATAATTTTGTATTGCCCATTGATCTCTATGTACAATCAAATGTATATAAGGAGACTCTAGACAATAGAGAATGGGATCAGTAGCTGGACTGATTTCCCCCGTGTCTCCTCTTCCTACTTTAATTTCAGGCTGAATTTCCATCTGGAGCGGGCGGCTCATCATGTCTACTTAACTGCTCTGGCTTTTAAGTACTGTGAGATAAAGCGCCCAAGGCAGAGCACTTTCCGAGATTCAAACGGACGCCGGAGGCCTCACGTAGATGGTGCAAACTTCTTGTCCAAAGTTTTATTAGTTCAGCTCGTAAACCAAGTTATTCAGCCTCTTTTCTCCACTTAATTTTCCTACTATGCTATCTCTTTCTAATCTAATCTTATATTAATAAATAAATAAGTTTTCCTCGCCGACACCGTCCACCCTTTGAATCACCCTGGATCCACTGGGGCTGGACCCCGGCACGAGATGAGGTTCTTTTTCCCTGCTACTTTGGGAGAGGATTCCCGACTTTCACATCACATCTCAAGAGGTGGCGCTCTCCACAGGAAAGTCGAGACCTCCAGGGGTCAAGCCAGCATACTAAAAGTCCCCCAGATGTCTCAGTCCACTCCAGATGAACCTGATTTCCCTGCACTACCTCGAGTGTCACCTGAGTATCGCCTCACACCACAGTGGCTCGTGCCACAGGCCAGGGGCATCTCGAGGCAGAGACAGAGATCCCGGGGTCAAGTCGAGGGGAAGCCTAACACTGCAGCTACAGCTCGGGAGGAAAGCGGACGTGTATGCAACCACAGGAGACGAGGCCTGACTCCCCTTGAGAGGCTCCAGAGAAACCCCAACTTCCCTGCCAGCACTGGAGAGAAAACCTCTGGTTCCAGCTTCGGCTCCAGACAGGGATTTAGGACCCGGCACCAACTGGAGAGGAAACCTGAGGAGCCCCTCTCAAGTAGCATGGAGACTGGCCTTTCCTGAGGCCACACAAGAGGGTCCCTGAGGTCCCCGTTGTAACTCGAGAAGGATCTGCCGCAACTTGAGAATAACCAGGAGGTTCTCCCTTCCAGGCGAGATGAGGCCGTTTTCTGCAGCAGCATCCCAAGAGAAAACCAGCCTTCCCTCCTGAACCTCAAAGGGTCCTTCACAGCCTTGCTACAACTCAAGAAGTTCCCCGACATTACCATCGCCACTCAAGAGGAACACTGATGTTCCCACCACAACTCAAGAGGAGCCCCCTTTTCCCCTCCTCTGCACCCAATGAGGGATCCTTTCCCTTCTTCGACAGGAAAGGATTCTGACGTTCCCGTCACACAGCAAGAGACATGCTCTGAACAGGAAAGTCGAGAGGAACTCCAGGGATCATGCCACTATTCCAAAAGACCCCTAAATGTCTCAGTCCACTCCAGATGAACCTGATTTCCCTGCACTGCCTCGAAGGTCACCATGAGCATCGAATCACACCACGGTGGCGTCTGCAACAGCCCTGTGGCACCTTGAGGGAAAGCCACAGATCCCTGTGTCAATGCGTCGGGAAGCCTGACACTGCTGCTACAGCTTGGGAAGAAAACGGACGTGAATGTCTCCCCTTGAGAAGAGTCCTGACTCTCCTGTGGAGACTCCAGAGGAACCCCAAGATCCATGTCAGCACTGCAGAGGAAACCTCAGGTTCTGGCTGCAGTTCCAGATGAGTGCCTTGTACCCGACACTGACTGGACAGGAATCCCGAAGGGCCCCTCACAACTCGTATGGGGACTGGTCTTCCTGAGGCCACGCCAGTGGGTCCCTGAGGTCCCCGTCGTAACTCGAGAGGGACCTGCCGCAACTAGAGAAAAATCAGGAGGTTCTCCCCTGCAGGCGAGATGAGGCCGTTTTCTGCTGTGGCATCACGAGGGAAATCACCCCTCCCACTTGAACCTCACAAGCACCCTTCCCACCCTTGTTGCTACTCAAGAAGTTCCACAACATACCAGTCCCCACGCGGGAGGATAGCTGAGTGTCCCGCCACATCTCAGGAGGAGCTTTGTTTCCCCATCAGGAGCTCGAGACGACGGTCTTTTTCCCTGCTTTGTCGGGAAATTATTCGGGCCGTTCCTGTCACGTCTCAAGAGGTGGCACTCTCAACAGGAAAGCCGAGATCTCCAGTGGTCGTGACAACATACTAAAAGTGCCCCAGGTGTCTCAGTCCACTCCAGATGAACCTGATTTCCCTGCACTGCCTCGAAGGTCACCCTGATCATCGAATCGCACCATGGTGGCATCTTTCACAGCACTGTGGCACCTCGAGGGAAAGACACAGATCCCTGTTTCAACTCGTCAGGAAGCCTGACACTGCTGCTACAGCTTGGGAGGAAAACGGACGTGTATGTCTCCACTTGAGAAGAGTCCCGACTCTCCTGTGCAGACTCCAAAGGAACCCCAAGATCCATGTCAGCACTGGAGAGGAAACCTCAGCTTCTGGCTGCAGTTCCAGACGAGTACCTAGGACCCAACAATGACTGGACAGGAATCCCGAGGGTTCCCTCGCAACTCGAATGGAGACTGGTCTTTCCTGAGGCCACGCCAGCAGGCCCATGCGGTCCCCATCGTACGTTGAGAGGGACCTGCCGCAACTCGAGGAAAACCAGGAGGTTCTCCCCTCCAGGCGAGATGAGGCCGTGTTCTGCTGTGGCATCCTAAGAGAAAACTGGCCTTCCATCCTGAACCTCAAAGGGCCCTACACAGCCTTGCTAAAACTCAAGAAGTTCCCCGACATAACCATCGCCCCTCGAGAGGAACACTGAGGGTCCCACCACAACTCAAGAGGAGCCCCCTTTCCCCCTTCTCCGCTCCCGACGAGGGATCCTTTCCCTGCTTTGACAGGAAAGGATTCTGGCGTTCCCGTCGCACAGCAAGAAGGCGTGCTCTCAAAAGAAAAGTCGAGAGGATCTCCAGGGTTCGTGCCACCATTCCAAAAAACCGCCAAATGTCTCAGTCCACTCCAGATGAACCTGATTTCCCTGCACTGCCTCGAAGGTCACACTGAGCATCGAATCACACCACGGTGGCATCTGCGACAGCCCTGTGGCACCACAAGGGAAAGCCACAGATTCCTGTGTCAACTCTTTGGGAAGCCTGACAATGCTGCTACAACTTGGGAGGAAAACGGACTTGTATGTCTCCATTTGAGAAGCGTCCAGACTCTCCTGTGGAGACTCCTGAGTAACCCCAAGTTCCTTGCCAGAACTGGAGAGGAAACCTCATGTTCTGGCTGCAGTTCCAGACGAGAACCTAGGACCCGACACTGACTGGACAGGAATCCCCAGGCGCCCCTCGCAACTCGTACGGAGACTGGTCTTTCCTGAGGCCACGCCAGCAGGTCGCTGAGGTCCCCGTCGTAACTCGAGAAAGACCTGCCACAACTCGAGAAAAACCAGGAGGTTCTCCCCTGCAGGCGAGACGAGGCCCTTTTCTGCTGTGGCATCACAAGGGAAATCACACCTTTCCACTTGAACGTCACAAGCGTCCTTCCCATCCTTGCTGCAACTCAAGAAGATTCCCGACATAGCAGTTCCCACGTGGGAGGAACACTGAGGGTCCCTGCACACCTCAGGAGGAGCCTTGTTTCCCCATCGTGAGATCGAGATGAGGGTCTTTTTCCCTGCTTCGTCGAAAAGGATTCCTGCCATTCCCATCGCATCTCAAGAGGTGGCACTCTCAACAGGAAAGCCGAGATCTCCAGGGGTCGTGCCAACATACTAAAAGTCCCCCAGATGACTCAGTCCACTCCAGATGTACCTGATTTCCCTGCACTACCTCGAGTGTCACCTGTGTATTGCCTCACACCACGGTGTCTCGTGCCACAGGCCTGTGGCATCACGAGGGAAAGACAAGATCCCGGGCTCAAGGCGAGGGGAAGCCTGACACTGCAGCTACAGCTTGAGAGGAAAGCGGACGTGCATGCAACCACAGGAGACGAGGCCTGACTCCCCTTGAGAGACTCCAGAGAAACCCCAAGTTCCATGCCAGCACTGGAGAGGAAACCTCAGGTTCCAGATTCGGCTCCGGACGGGTCGGAGGACCAGGCAACGACTGGAGAGGAATCCCAAGGAGCCCTCTGTCATCTCGCATGGAGACTGGCCTTTCCTGAGGCCACGTGAGAGGTCCCCTGAGGTCCCCGTCGTAACTCGAGAGGCATCTGCCGCAACACAAAAAAAACCAGGAGGTTCTCCCCTCCAGGCGAGATGAGGCCGTTTTCTGCTGCGGCATTCTAAGAGAAAACGGGCCTTGCCTCCTGAACCTCAAAGGGCCCCTCACAGCCTTGCTACAACCAAGGAGTTCCCCGACAAAACCATCTCCACTCGAGAGGAACACTGACGGTCCCACCACAACTCAAGAAGAGCCCCTTTTCCCCCTCCTCCGCTCCCAAAGAGGGATCCTTTCCCTGCTTCGACAGGTAAGGATTCTGGCATTCCCATCGCAGAGCAAGAGGACATGCTCTCCACAGGAAAGTCGAGAGGAAATCCAGGGGTCGTGCCACCATTCCAAAAGACCGCCAAATGTCTCAGTCCACTCCAGATGAACCTGATTTCCCTGCACTGCCTCGAAGGTCACTCTGAGCATCAAATCACACCACAGTGGCATCCGCGACAGCCCTGTGGCACCTAGAAGGAAAGCCACAGATCCCTGTGTCAACACGTCAGGAAGCCTGACACTGCTGCTACAGCTTGGGAGGAAAACGGACGTGTATGTCTCCATTTGAGAAGAGTCCTGACTCTCCTGTGGAGACTCCAGAGGAACCCCAAGATCCATTTCAGCACTGGAGAGGAAAACTCAGGTTCTGGCTGCAGTTCCAGATGAGTTCCTTGTACCCGACACTGACTGGACAGGAATCCTGAAGGGCCCCTCGCAACTCGTATGGGGACTGGTCTTCCTGAGGCCACGTCAGTGGGTCCCTGAGGTCCCCGTCGTAACTCGAGAAGGACCTGCCGCAACTCGAGAAAAATCAGGAGGTTCTCCCCTGCAGGCGAGATGAGGCCCTTTTCTGCTGTGGCATCACGAGGGAAATCACGCCTTCCCACTTGAAACTGGCAAGTGTCCTTCCCACCCTTGCCGCAACTCAAGAACTCCCCGACATACCAGTCCCCATCCGGGGGGAACACTAAGGGTCCTGGCACATCTCAGGAGGAACCTCATTTCCCCATCGTGAGCTCGAGATGAGGATCTTTTCCCCTGCTTCGTTGAGAAAGGATTCCCAACGTTCCCGTCACATCTCAAGAGGTGGCGCTCTCAACAGGAAAGCCGAGATCTCCAGGGGTAGTGCCAACATACTGAAAGGCCCCCAGATATCTCAGTCCACTCCAGATGAACCTGATTTCCATGCACTACCTCGAGTGTCACCTGCGTATCGCCTCACACCACGGTGGCTCGTGCCACAGGCCTTGGGCATGTCGAGGTAAAGACCGAGATCCCGGGGTCAAGTTGAGGGAAGCCTGACACTGCAGCTACAGCTCAGGAGGAAAGCGGACGTGCATGCAACCACAGGAGACAAGGCCTGACTCCCCTTGAGAGACTCCAGAGAAACCCCAAGATCCATGCCAGCCCTGGAGAGGAAACCTCATGTACCAGCTTCGGCTCCAGATGGGGACTTGGGACCCGGCACCACGGGAGAGGAATCCCGAGGAGCCCCTCTCTACTCGAACGGAGACTGGCCTTTCCTGAGGCCAAGTGAGAGCGTCCCTGGGGTCCCTGTCGCAACTCAAGAGGGACCTGCTTCAGCTCAAGAAAAACCAGAAGGTTCTCCCTGCAGGCGAGATGAGGCACTTTTCTGCTGTGGCATCACGAGGGAAATCACGCCTTCTCACTTGAACCTCGCAAGCGTCCTTCCCACCCTTGCTGCAACACAAGAAGTTCACCGACATACCAGGCTCCATGCGGGAGGAACACTATGGGTACTGGCACACATCAGAAGGAGCCTCTTTTCCCCATCGTGAGCTCGAAATGAGGGTCTTTTTCCCTGTTTTGACGGGAAAGGATTCCAGCCATTCCCGTGACATCTCAAGATGTGGTGCTCTCAACAGGAAAGCCGAGATCTCCAGGGTTCGTGCCAACATACTAAAAGTCCCCAGATGTCTCAGTCCACTCCAGATGAACCTGATTTCCCTGCAGTACCTCGAGGGTCACATGCCTATCGCCTCACATCACGTTGGCTCGTGCCACAAGCCTGTGGCATCTCGAGGGAAAGACAGAGTTCCCGGGGTGAAGTAGAGGGGAAGCCTGACACTGTAGCTACAGCTCGGGAGGAAAGCAGCCGTGCATTCAACCACAGGAGAAGAGGCCTGACTCTCCTTTAGAGACTCCGAGAAACCCCAAGTTCCATGCCAGCACTGGAGAGGAAGCCTCAGGTTTCAAGTTTGGCTCCCGACGGGGAACCGACTGGAGAGGAATCCCGAGGAGCCCCTCTCAACTCGCACGGAGACTGGCCTTTCCTGAGGCCACGCGAGAGAGTCCCTGACGTCCCCGTTGTAACTCGAGAGGAAACTGCCACAACTCGAGAAAAACCAGGAGGTTCTCCCCTGTAGGCGAGATGAGGCCGTTTTCTGCTGCAGCATCCCGAGAAAAACCGGACTTCTCTCCTGAACCTCAAACGGTCCTTCACAGCATTGCTACAACCCAAGAAGTTCCCCGAGATTATCATCTCCACTCGAGAGGAACACTGAGGGTCCCACCACAACTCAAGGGGCGCCCTCTTTGCCCCTCCTCCACTACTGATGAGGGATCCTTTCCCTGCTTTGACAGGAAAGGATTCTGGCGTTCCCGTCGCAAAGCAAGAGGGCATGCTCTCAACAGGAAAGTCGAGAGTAACTCCATGGGTCATGCCACCATTCCAAAAGATCCCCAGATGTCACAGTCCACTCCAGATGAAACTGATTTCCCTGCACTGCCTCGAAGGTCACCATGAGCATCGAATCACACCACGGTGGCATCTGCGACAGCCCTGTGGCACCTCGAGGGAAAGCCACAGATCCCTGGGTCAACTTGTTGGGAAGCCTGACACTGCTGCTACAGCTTGGGATGAAAATGGACGTGTATGTCTCCACCTGAGAAGAGTCCTGATTCTCCTGTGGAGACTCCAGAGGAACCCCAAGATCCATGTCAGCACTGGAGAGGAAACCTCAGGTTCTGGCTGCAGTTCCAGAAGAGTACTTAAGACCTGACACTGACAGGACAGGAATCCCGAGGGGCCCCTTGCAACTCGTATGGAGACTGATCTTTCCTGAGGCCACGCCAGCGGGTCCCTGATTTCTCCCTCTTAACTTGAGAGGGACCTGTCGCAACTCGATAAAAGCCAGGAGGTTCTCCCCTGCAGGGGAGATGAGGCCCTTTTCTGCTGTGGCATCATGATGGAAATCACGCCTTCCCACTTGAACCTCGCAAGCGTCCTTCCCACCCTTGCTGCAACTCAAGAAGTTCCCCGACATACCAGTCCCCACGCGGGAGGAACACTAAGGGTCCTGGCACACCTCACGAGGAGCCTCGTTTCCCCATCGTGAGCTCGAGATGAGGGTCTTTTTCCCTGCTTCATCGAGAAAGGATTCCCACCATTTCCGTCACATCTCAAGAAGTGGCACCCTCAACAGGAAAGCCGAGATATCCGTGGGTCGTGCCAACATACTAAAAGACCCCCAGATGTCTCAGTCTACTCCACATGAACCTGATTTCCTTGCACAACCTCGAGTGTCACCTGCGTATCGCCTCACACCACAGTCGTTCGTGCCACAGGCCTGTGTCATCTTGAGGAAAATCCAGAGATCCTGGGGTCAAGTCGAGGGAAAGTCTGACCCTGCAGCTACAGCTCGGGAGGAAAGCGGACGTGCATGCAACTACAGGAGATGAGGCCTGATTCTCCTTGAGAAACTCCAGAGAAACCCCAAGTTCCATGCCAGCCCTGGATAGGAAACCTCTGGTTCAAGCTTTGGCTCCAGACGGGGACTTAGGACCTAGCACCGACTGAGGAGAAATCCCGAGGAGCCCCTCTCAACTCGCACGGGGATTGGCCTTTCCTGAGGCCACACGAGAGGGTCCCTGAGGTCCCCGTCGGAACTCGAGAGGGACCTGCTGCAACTCGAGAAAATCAGGAGGTTCTCCACTGCAGGTGAGTTGAGGCCCTTTTCTGATGTGGCATCATGAGGGAAATCACATCTTCCCACTTGAACCTCACAAGCGTCCTTCCTAGACTTGCTGCAACTCAAGAAGTTCCCTGACATATCAGACCCCATGCTGAAGGAACACAAATGGACCCGGCACACCTCAGGAGGAGCCTCGTTTCCCCATTGTGAGTGCGAGATGAGGGTCTTTTTCCCTGCTTCATCGGGATAGGATTCCCACCTTTACCATCACATCTCAAAAGGTGGCACTCTCAACAGGAAAGCCGAGATCTCCAGGGGTCGTGCGAACATACTAAACGTCCCCCAGATGTCTCAGTCCACTCCAAATGAACCTGATTTCCCTGCACTACCTCGAGTGTCACCTGCGTATCGCCTCACACCACGGTGCCTCGTGCCACAGGCCTGTGGCATTTCAAGGTAAAGACAGAGATCCTAGGGCCAAGTCGAGGGGAAGCCTGACACTGCAGCTACAGCTCGGGAGGAAAGCAGACGTGCATGCAACCACAGGAGACACGGCCTGACTCCCCTTGAGAGACTCCAGAGAAACCCCAAGTTCCATGTCAGCAATGGAGAGGAAACCTCAGGTTCCAGCTTTGGCTCCAGATGGGGACTTAGGACCCGGCACCGTCTGGACAGGAATCCCGAGGAGCCCCTCAACTCGCACGGAGACTGGCCTTTCCTGAGGCCACGCAAGAGGGTCCCTGAGGTCCCCATCGTAACTCGAGAGGGACTTGCCTCAACTCGAGAAAAACCAGGAGGTTCTCCCCTCCAGGTGAGATGAGGCCATTTTCAGCTGTGGCATTGAAAGATAAAACTGGCCTTGCCTCCTAAACCTCAAAGGGTCTTTCACAGCCTTGCTACAACCCAAGAATTTCCCCGACATAACCATCTCCAATCGAGAGGAACACTGAAGGTCCCACTATAATTCAAGAGGAGTGCCCTTTCCCCCTCCTCCGCTTCCGCTGAGGGATCCTTTCCCTGCTTCAACAGGAAGGGATTCTGGCATTCCCGTCACACAGCAAGAGGACGTGTTCTCAACAGGAAAGATGAGAGGAACTCCAGGGATCGTGCCACCATTCAAAAAGACACCCAAATGTTTCAGCCCACTCCAGATGAACCTGATTTCCCTGCACTGCCTCGAAGGTCACCCTGAGCATCGAATCACACCATGGTGGCATCTGCAACAGCCCTGTGGCACCTCGAGGGAAAGCCACAGATCCCTGGGTCAATTCGTTGGGAAGCCTGCCACTGCTGCTACAGCTTGGTAGGAAAACGGACATGTATGTCTCCACGTGAGAAGAGTCCTGACTCTGCTGTGGAGACTCCAGACGAACCCCAAGATCCATGTCAGCACTGGAGAGGAACCTCAGATTCTGGCTGCAGTTCCAGACGAGTACCTAGGACCCGACACTGACTGGAAAAGAATCCCGAGGTTCCCCTCGCAACTCGTATGGAGACTGGTCTTTCCTGAGGCCATGCCAGCGGGTCCCTGAAGTCCCCATCGTAATTCAAGAGGGACCTGCCGCATCTGGAGAAAAACCAGGAGGCTCTCCCCTCCAGGCGAGATGAGGCCGTTTTCTGCTGTGGCATCCCAAGAGAAAACCGGCCTTCCCTCCTGAACCTCAAAGGGTCCTTCACAGCCTTGCTACAACCCAAGAATTTCCCCGACATAACCATCTCCACTGGAAAGGAACAATGAGAGTCCCACCACACCTCTAGAGGAGCCTCCTTTCCCCCTCCTTCACTACCGATGAGGGATCCTTTCCCTGGTTCGACAGGAAAGGGTTCTGGCGTTCCCGTCGCACAGCAAGAGGGCGTGCTCTCAACAGGAAAGTCGAGAGGAAGGCCAGGCTTAATGCCACCATTCCAGAAGACCCCAAATGTCTCAGTCCACTCCAGATGAACCTGATTTCCCTGCACTGCCTCGAAGGTCACCCTGAGCATCGAATCACACCACGGTGGCATCTGCGACAGCCCTGTGGCACCTCGAGGGAAAGCCACAGATCCCTGGGTCAACTCGTCTGGAAGCCTAACACTGCAGCTACAGCTTGGAAGGAAAACGGATGTGTATGTCTCCACTTGAAAAGAGTCCTGACTCTCCTGTAGAGACTTCAGAGGAACCCCAAGATCCATGTCAGCACTGGAGAGGAAACCTCAGGTTCTGGCTGCAGTTCCAGACGAGTACCTAGGACCCGACACTGACTGGACAGGAATCCCGAGGGGCCCCTAGCAACTCGTATGGAGACTGATCTTTCCTGAGCCCATGCCAGTGGGTCCCTGAAGTCCCCGTCTTAACTCGAGAGGGACCTGCCGCAACTCGAGTAAAATCAGAAGGTTCTCCCCTGAAGGCAAGATGAGGCCCTTTTCTGCTGTGGCATCATGAGGGAAATCACGCCTTCCCACTTCAACCTCGCAAGGGTCCTTCCCACCCTTGCTGCAATTCAGGAAGTTCCGTGACATACCTGTCCCCAAGCGGGAGGAACACTGAGAGTCCCACCACAACTCAAGAGTGGCCACCTTTCCCCCTCCTTTGCTCCCAGTGACAGTTCCTTTCCCTGCTTCTTGGGGAAAGAATTTTGGCATTTCTGTCGCACAGCAGGAAGACGTGCTCACAACAGGAAAGTCGAGAGGAACTCCAGGGTTCTTGCTCCCTTCTAAAAGACCCCAAAATGTCTCAGTCCACTCCAGATGAACATGATTTCCCTGCCCTGTCTCGGAGGTCACCCCGAGCATCGAATCACACCATGGTGGCACGTGCGACAGCCCTGTGGCACCTTGAGGGAAAAACACAAGTCCCTGTGTCAACTCGTCGGGAAGCCTGACACTGCTGCTGCAGCTAGGGAGGAAAGCGGACGTGTATGTCTTCACTCGAGAAGAGTCCTGACTCTCTTGTGGAGACTCCAGAGTAACCCCAAGATCCATGTCAGCACTGGAGAGGAAACGTCACGTTCTGGCCGCAGTTCCAGATGAGGATCTAAGACCTGACAGTGACTGGAGAGGAACCCTGAGGGGCCCCTTGCAACTGGCATGGAGACTGGTCTTTCCTGAGGCCACGCCAGCGGGTCCCTGAGGTCCCCGTCATAACTCGAGAGGGACCTGCCTCAACTCGAGAAAAACCAAGAGGATCTACCCTGAAGGCAAGATGAGGCCTTTTTATGCTGCGATGTGTCAAGTGAAATCACGCCTTCCCTCTTGAACCTTGCAAGGGTCCTTCCCACCCTTGTTGCAACTCAAGAAGTTCCCCCACATACCCGTCCCCACGTGGAAGGAACACCGAGTGTCCCGGCACAAACCAGGAGGAGCCCAGATTCCGCCTTGTGAGCTCAAGATGAGGTTCGCTTTCCCTGCTTCATCGGTAAAGGATTGCCACCGTTCTGATCGCATCTCAAGAGGTGGCATTTTCAACAGGAAAGCCGTGATCTGCAGGGGTCCTGCCAACATACTAAAAGTCCCCGAGATGTCTCAGTCCACTCCAGATGAACCTGATTTCCCTGGCCTGTCTCGAGTGTCACCTGTGTATCGCCTCACACCACAGTGGCTCATGCCACAGCCCTGTAGCATCTCGAGGGAAAGACAGACATCCCTGGGTCAACTCGACAGGAAGCTTGACACTGCAGCTACAGTTCGTGCAGAAAGCCTATGTGCATGTAACAATAGGAGACGAGGTCTGACTCCCCTGCGGAGACTCCAGAGGAACCCCAAGATTGATGCCAACACTGGAGAGGAAACCTCAGGTTCCAGCTTCAGCTCCAGACGTGGGCTTAGGACCCAGTATCGACTGGAGAGGAATCCCGACGGGCCTCTCTCAACTTGCAAGGAGATTTGCCTTTCCAGAGGCCTCACGAGCAGGTCCCTGAGGTCCCCATCGTAACTCGAGAGGGACCTATCACAATTCAAGAAAAACCAGGAGGTTCTCCCCTGCAGGCTAGAGGAGGACCTTTTCTGCTGCGGCGTCTCGAGGGAAATCACGCCTTCACTCTTGAACCTCGCAAGGGTCCCTCCCACCCTTGCTACAACTCAAGAAGTTCCCCGACATACCCGTCCCAACCCGGGAGGAACACCGAGGGTCCCGGCACAACTCAAGAGGAGCCACGTTTCTCCCTCGTGAGCTCGAGATGAGGGTTCCTTTACCTGCTTCATCGGGAAAGGATTCCAGCCGTTCCCGTCGCATCTCAAGTGGTGGCACTTTCAACAGGAAAGACGAGATCTCCAGGGGTCGTGCCAACATACTTAAAGTCCCCCAGATGTCTCAGTCCTCTCCAGATGAACCTGATTTCCCTGCCCAGCCTTGAGAATCACCCGCATATCTCCTCACATCACAGTAGTTCGTGCCACAGCCAGGTGGCATCTCAAGGGAAAGACAGAGGTCCCTGTGTGAACTCGATGGGAAGCCTGACACTCAAGGGGTGGTGCCCTCCTATTGCCACACAACAGGGTGGCTTGTGCCACAGCCCTGTGGGATCTCGCGCGAAAGAGAGAGATGCCTGGGTCAACTCAGGGAAGCCTGACACTGCTGCTACAGCTCAGGAGAAAAGGTGACCTGCTTGTAACCACAGGAGACGAGGCCTGACTGCCCTGGGGAGATTCCAGAGGAACCCCAAGATCCATGCCAGCACTAGAGAGGAAACCTCAGGTTCCAGCTTCGGCTCCAGATGGGAACTTAAGACCCAGCACCTACTGGAGAGGAATCCAGAGGGGCTCCTCTCAAGTTGCATGGAGACTGGACTTTCCTGAGTCCACGCGTGCGTTTCCCTGAGGTACCCGTCTTAACTCCAGAGTGACCTGCCGCAAGTCGAGAAAAACCATGAGGCTCTCCCCTCCAGGTGAGATGAAACCGTTTTCTGCTGCGGCATCCCAAGGGAAATCAAGCCTTTCCTTCTGAACCTCAAAGAGTCCTTCACACCCTTGCTGCAACTCAAGACGTTTCCCAACATACCCGTCTCCACTCAAGGGTAACACTGAGGGTCCCACCACAACTCAAGAGGAGCCCCCTTTCCCACTCCTCCCCTCCAGTTGAAGGTTCTTTCCCTGCTTCGTCGGGAAAGGATTCTGGCATTCCCGTCACACAGCAGGAGGACGGGCTCTCAACAGGAAAGTCTAGAGGAACTCCAGGGATTGTGCCACCACTCCAAAAGACCCCCAAATATTTCAGTCCACTCCAGATGAACCTGATTTCCCTGCCCTGCCTCGAAGGTCACCCCGAGCATCGAATCACACCACGGTGGCACGTGCGACAGCCATATGGCACCTTGAAGGAAAGCCACAGATTCCTGTGTCAACTCGTCGGGAAGACTGACACTGCTGCTACAGCTTGGGAGGAAAACAGACGTGTCTCTCTCCACTCGAGAAGAGGCCTGACTCTCCTGTGGAGACTCCAGAGGAACCCCAAGATCCATGTCAGCACTGGAGAGGAAACCTCAGGTTCTGGCTGCAGTTCCAGACGAGTACCTAGGACCCGACACTGGCTGGACAGGAATCCCAAGGAGGCCCTCACAACTCGCATGGAGAATGGTCTTTCCTGAGGCCGTGCAAGTGGGTCCCTGAGGTCCCCATCGTAACTCGAGAGGGACCTGCCGCAACTCGAGAAAAACGAGAAGGTTCTCCCCTGCAGGCGAGATGAGGCCATTTTCTGCTGTGACATCACGAGGGAAATCACGCCTACCCAGTTGAACCTTGCAAGGGTCCTTCTCACCCTTGCTGCAACTCAGAAAGTTCCCCGACCTACCCGTCCCAAAACGGGAGGAACATGAGGGTCCCGGCACACCTCAAGAGGAGCCTCATTTCCCTATCGTGAGCTCGAGATGAGGGTCCCATTCCCGGCTTAATTCGGAAAGGATTCTCGCCATTCCCATCGCATCTGAAGAGGTGGCAGTCTCAGCAGGGAAGCTGAGATCTCCAGGGGTCATGCCAACATACTAAAAGTCCCCCAGATGTCTCAGTCCACTCCAGATGAACCTGATTCCCCTGCAGTACCTCGAGTGTAACCTGTGTATCGCCTCACACCACGGTAGCTCTTGCCACAGCCCTGTGGCATCTCAAGGGAAAGACAGAGTTCCCTGGGAAAGTCGATGGGAAGCCTGACACTGCTCCTACAGGTCGGGAGGAAAGCAGACATGCATGTAACCACAGGAGACGAGGCCTGACTCCCCTGGGGAGACTCCAGAGGAACCCCAAGATGCATGACATCACTGGAGAAGACACCTCATGTTTCAGTCTCAGCTCCAGACAGGGACTTAGGACCCTGCACCAACTGGAGAGGAATCCTGAGGGGCCCTTCTCAACTTGCATGGAGAATGGTGTTTCCTGAGGCCATGCGAACGGGTCCCTGAGGTCCCCATCTTAACTCGAGAGTGACCTGCCGCAACTCGAGAAAAACCAGGAGGTTCTCCCCTGCAGGTGAGATGAGGCCCTTTTCTGCTGTGGCATCTCGAGGGAAATCACGCCTTCCCTCTTGAACCTCGCAAGGGTCCTTCCCACCCTTTCTGCAACTCAGGAAGTTCCCCGACATAACTGTCCCCACACGGGAGGAACACCGATTGTCCTGGCACAATGAAGGAGAAGCCCCATTTCCCCCTCTTGAGCTCGAGATGAGGGTCCCTTTCCTTGCTTCTTCAGGAAAGGATTCATGCCATTCCTGCCGCATCTTGAGAGGTGGCCTTCTCAAAAGGAAAGCTGAGACCTCCAGGGGTCCTGCCAACATACTAAAAGTCACCCAGATATCTCACTCCACTCCAGATAAACCTGATTTCCCTGCCCTGCCTTGAAGGTCAGCCGCCTATCTCCTCACACAACAGTGGCTCATGCCACAACCCTGTGGCATCTCGAGGGAAAAACAGAGATCCCTGGGTCAAGTTGACGGGAAGCCTGACACTGCTCCTACAGCTAGGGAGGAAAGCAGACGTGCATGTAACCACAGAAGACAAGGCCTGACTCCCCTGGGGAAACTCCAGAGGAACCCCAAGATGCATGCTGGCACAGTAGAGGAAACCTCAGGTTCCAGCTTCGGCCTCAGATGGGGACATAGGACCCGGCACCAACTGGAAAGGAATCCTGAGGGGCCCCTCTCAATTACACGGAGATTGGCTTTTCCTGAGGCCACATGAGCGGGTCCCGTAAGTCCCCAGTGTAACTCATAGCTTTGGCCCCAGAAGGGGACTTAGCACCCGGCACCGAATGGAGAGGAATCCTGAGGAGCCCCTCTCAACTCGAACAGAGACTGGCCTTTCCTGAGGCCACGCGAGAGGGTCCCTGAGGTCTCCGTCGTAACTCGAGAGGGACCTGCTGCAACTCGAGTAAAAGCAGGAGGTTCTCCCCTCCAGGCGAGATGAGGCCGTTTTCTGCTGCGGCATCACGAGAGAAATCACGCCTTCCCTCCTGAACCTCAAAGGGTCCTTCACACCCTTGCTGCAACTCAAGAAGTTCCCCGACATAACCGTCTCCACTCGAGAGGAGCACTGAGGGTCCCATCACAACTCAAGAGGAGCCCCCTTTGCCCCTCCTCTGCTCCAGATGTGGGTTCCTTTCCCTGCTTCGTTGGGAAAGGATTCTGGCGTTCCTGTCGCACAGCAAAAGGACGTGCTCTCAACAGGACAGTCGAGAGGAACTCTAGCGGTCGTGCCACTTTTCCAAAAGACCTCCAATGACTCAGTACACTCCAGATGAACCTGATTTCCCTGCCCTGCCTCGAAGATCACCCCAAGCTTCGAATCACACCATGGTGGCACGTGCGACAGCCCCTTGGCACCTGAAGTGAAAGCCACAGATACCTGTGTCAACCCATCAGAAAGCCTTAAACTGCTGCTACAGTTCGGGAGGAAAACGAACATGTATGTCTCCACTTGAGAAGAGTCCCAAGTCTGCTGTGGAGACTCCAGAGGAAACCCAAGATCCATGTCAGCACTGGAGAGGAAACCTCAGGTTCTGGCTGCAGTTCCAGACGAGGACCTAGGACCCGACACTGACTGGAGAGAAATCCCGAGGGGCCCCTCACAAGTCGCATGAAGACTGGTCTTTCCTGAGGCCACTCCAGCGGATCCCTGAGGTCCCCGTCGTAACCTGATAGGGACCTGCCACAATCGAGAAAAACCAGGAGCTTCTCTCCTGCAGGTGAGATGAGGACCTTTTCTGCTGCGGCGTCTCAAGGGAAATCCTGCATTCCCTATCTTGGGTTTCCTCTGGAGTCCTTCCCACCCTTGATGCAACTCAAGAAGCTCCCCGACATAACCTTCCGCACGTGGGAGGAATACCAACAGTCCCGGGACAACTCAGGAGGAGCCCCGTTTCCCCCTCGTGAGCTTGAGATGAAGGTCCCTTTCCCTGCTTCGTCGGGAAAGGATTCCCGCCATTCCCATAGCATCTCAAGTCATGGCGCTCTCAACAGGAAAGCCGAGAGCTCCAGCGGTAGTGCCATCATACTAAAAGTCTGCCAGATGTCTCATTCCACTCCAGATGACCCTGATTTCCCTGCACTACCTGGAGTGTCACCTGTGTATTGCCTCCCACCACCGTGACTCATGCCACAGCCCTGTGGCATCTCGAGGGAAAGAGAGATCCCTGGGTCAACTCGACGGGAAGATTAACACTGCTGCTACGGCTTGGGATGAAAGCGAACATGCATGAAACCACAGCAGACGAGGCCTGACTCCACTGGGGAGACTCCGGAGGCAAGCCAAGTTCCATGCCAGCAGTGGAGAGGAAACCTCAGGTTCCAGCTTCGGCTCCAGACAGAGACTTAGGACCCGGCACCAAATGGAGAGGAATCTCAAGGGGCCGCTCTCAACTCGCATGGAGACTGGCCTTTCCTGAGGACACATGAGTGGTTCCCTGAAGTCCCCGTCGTAACTCGAGAGGGACCTGCCGCAACTCGAATAAAACCAGGAGGTTCTCCCCTCCAGGCGAGATGAGACCGTTTTATGTTGTGGCATCCCGAGAGAAATCACGCCTTCCCTCCTGAACCTCAAATAGTCCTTCACACTCTTTCTGCAACTCAAGGAGTTTCCCGATATATCCGTCTCCACTCGAGAGGAACACTGAGGGTCCCACCACTCAAGAGAGGACCCCTTTCCCCCTCCTCAGCTCCAGATGAGGATTCTTTCCCTGCTTCGTCGGGAAAGGATTCTGGCATTCCCATCGCAGAGTAAGAGGATGTGATCTCAACAGGAAAGACCAGAGGAAATCCAGGGACTGTGCCACCATTGCAAAAGACCCCCAAATGTTTCAGCACACTCCAGATGAACTTGATTTCCCTGCCCTGCCCTGAAGTTCACCCACGTATCGCCTCACACCATGGAGGCTCGAGCCACAGCCCTGTGGCATCTCGAGAGAAAGAAAGATATCCCTGGGCCAACTCGACGGGAAGCCTGACAATGCTGCTACAGCTCGGTAGGAAAATGGACGTGTATGCCTCCACTCGAGATGAGTCCTGACTCTACTGTGGAGACTCCAGAGGAACCCCAAGATCCATGTCAACACTGGAGAGGAAACCTCAGTTTCTGGCCGCAGTTCCAGCCAAGGACTGAGTACCCGAGACTGACTGGAGAGGAATCCTGAGGGGACCCTCGTAACTCGCATGAGACTGGTCTTTCCTGAGGCCACGCCAGAGGGTCCCTGAAGTCCCCATCGTAACTTGAGAGTGACCTGCCACACCTTGAGAAAAACCAGGAGGTTTGCCCATGTAGGCGAGATGAGGCCCTTTTCTGCTGCAGCGTCTCAAGAGAAATCACGCCTTCCCTCTTGAACCTCGCAAGGGTCCTTCCCACCCTTGCTGCAACTCAAGAAGTTCCCCGACATTCCCGTCCCCATGCGGGAGGAACACCGAGGGTCACAGCACAACTCAGGAGGAGCCCTGTTTTCCTCTTGTGAGCTTGAGATGAGGGTCCCTTTCCCAGCTTCATCGGGAAAGGATTCCCGCTGTTCCCATCGCATCTCAAGAGGTGGCGCTCTCAACAAGAAAGTCTAGATCTCCAGGGGTCGTGCCAACATACTAAAAGTCCCCCAGATGTCTCAGTCCACTCCAGATAACCCTGATTACCGTGCCCTGCCTCGCGTGTCACCCAGGTATCGCCTCACACCACAGTGGCATGAACCAAAACCCTGTGGCTTCTCGAGGGAAAGACAGAGATCCCTGGGTCTACTCGACGGGAAGACGTACACTGCTGCTACAGCTCAGGTGGAAAGCAGATGTGCATGTAACCAAAGGAGACGAGGCCTGAGTCCCACGGGGGAGATTCCAGAGGAGCTCCAAGATCCATGCCAGCACTGGAGAGGAAACCTCCAGTTCCAGCTTCGGCTCCAGATGGGGATTAGGATCCGGCACCCACTGAAGAGGTATCCCGAGGTGACCTTCTCAACTCTCACAGAGTCTGGCCTTTCCTGAGCTAATGCGAGTGGGTCCCTGAGGTCCCCGTCGTAACTCAAGAGGGGCCTGCCACAACTCGAGAAAAACCAGGAGGTTCTCCCCTCCAGGCAAGATAAGGCCATTTTCTGCAGCGGCATCCTGAAAGAAATCTCGACTTTCCTCCTGAACCACAAATGGTCCTTCACACCCTTGCTGCAACTCAAGAAGTTCCCCGACATAACCATCTCCACTCGAGAGGAACACTGAGGGTCGCACCACAACTCAAGAGGAGCCCCCTTTCCCCCTCCTCCGCTCCTGATGAGGGATCCTTTCCCTGCTTTGACAGGAAAGGATTCTGGCATTCCCGTTGCACAGCAAGAGGGCGTGCTCTCCACAGGAAAGTCGAGAGGAACTCCAGGGGTTGTGCCACCATTCCAAAAGACCCCCAAATGTCTCAGTCTACTCCAGATGAACCTGATTTCCCTACACTACCTCCAGTGTCAGCCGCGTATCACCTCACACCACAGTGGTTCGTGACTCAGTTCTGTGGCATCTCGAGGGAAAGACAGAGATCCCTGGGTCAACTCGAAGGGAAGCCTGGCACTGCAGCTACAACTTGGGAGGAAAGCGGACGTGCGTGTAACCACAGGAGATGAGGCCTGATTGCCCTGGGAAGACTCCAGTGGAACCCCAAGATCAATGCCAGCACTGGAGTGGAAGCCTCAGGTTCCAGCTTCGGCTCCAGAGGGGGACTTAGGACTCGGCACTGACTGGAGAGGAATCCCGAGGGGCCCCTCTCAACTTGCACAGAGACTGGCCTTTCCTGAGGCCACGCGAGAGGGTCCCTGAGGTCACCATCGTAACTCGAGAGGGACCTGCTGCAACTCGTGAAAAACCAGGAGGTTCTTCCCTCCAGGCGAGTTGAGGCTGTTTTTTGCTGGGGCATCCCAGGAGAAATCACGCCTTCCCTCCTGAACCTCAAAGGGTCATTCACATCCTTGCTGTAACTCAAAAAGTACCCTGACATACCCGTCTACACTCAAGAGGAACACTGAGGGTCCCACCACAACTTAAGAGGAGCCCCGTTTCCCCCTCGGGAGCTCGAGAGGAGGGTTCCTTTACCTGCTTCATCAGGAAAGGTTTCTGGGGTTCCCGTCGCACAGCAAGAGGATGTGCTCTCAACAGAAAATTTGAGAGGAATTCCAGGGGTCGTGCCACCATTCCAAAAGACCCCCAGATGTCTCAGTCCACTCCAGATGAACCTGATTTCCTTGCTCTGCCCTGAAGGTCACCTGAGCATCGAATCACACCACGGTGGCATGTGTGACAGCCCTGTGGCACCTAGAGGGAAAGCCACAGATCCCTGTGTCTATTCATCGGGAAGCCTGACACTGCTGCTACTGCTCAGGAGGAAAACGGACGTGCATGTCTCCACTCGAGAAGAGTCCTGATTCTTCTGTGGAGACTCCAGAGGAACCCCAAGATTCATGGCAGCACTGGAGCGGAAACCTCAGATTCTGACTGCAGTTCCAGACGAGGACCTGGAACTCAACAATGACTGGAGAGGAATCCCAAGGGGACCCTCACAACTTGCATGGACACTGGACTTACCTGAGGACACGCCAGCGGGTTCCTGCGGTCCCCGTTGTAACTCGGGAGGGACCTGCCACAACTCGAAAAAAAGCTGGAAGTTCTCCCCTGCAGGCAAGATGAGGCCCTTTTCTGCTGAGGCGTCTCGAGGGAAATCACGCCTTCCTTCTTCAACCTCGCGAGTGTCTTTCCCACCCTTGCTGCAACTCAAGAATTTCCCCGACATACCCGTCCCATGCGGGAGGAACACCGAGGGTCCCGGCACAACTCAGGATGAGGCCCGTTTCCCCCTCATGAACTCGATTTGATGGTCCCTTTCCCTGCTGCATTGGTAAAGGATTCCCGCCGCTCCCATCGAATTTCAAGAGGTGGTGCTCTCAACAGGAAAGCGGAGATCTCCAAGGGTCGTGCCAACATACGAAAAGTCCCCCAGATGTCTCAGTCCACTCCAGATGAACCTGATTTCCCTGCACTACCTCCAGAGTCAGCCGCGTATCACCTCATACCAAGATGACTCCTGACTCAGCTCTGTGGCATCTCAAGGGAAAGACAGAGATCCCTGGGTCAACTCGAAGGGAAGCCTGACACTGCAGCTACAGCTCAGAAGGAAAGCGGACGTGCATGCAACCACAGGAGACGAGGCCTGACTCCAATTGAGAGACTCCAGAGAAACCGCAAGCTCCATGCCAGCACTGGAGGGTAAACTCAGGTTCCAGCTTCGGCTCCAGACATGGACTTAGGACCCGGAACCGACTGGAGAGGAATCCCAAGGAGCCCCTCTAAATCGTTCGGAGAATGGCCTTTCCGGAGGCCATGCCAGAGGGTCCCTGAGGTCCCTGTCGTAACTTGAGAGGGATCTGCCGCAACTCGAGAAAAACCAGGAGATTCTCCCCTCCAGGCGAGATGAGGCCATTTTCTGCAGTGGCATCCCAAGAGAAAACCGGCCTTCCCTCCTGAATCTCAAAGGGTCCTTCACAGCCTTGCTACAACTCAAGAAGTTCCCCGACATAACCATCTCCACTCGAGAGGAACACTGAGGGTCCCACCACAACTCAAGAGGAGCCTCCTTTCCCCCTCCTCCACTCCCGAAGAGGAATCCTTTCCCTGCTTCGACAGGAAAGGTTTCTGGCCTTCCCGTCGCACAGCAAGATGGCGTGCTCTCAACAGGAAAGTCGAGAGGAAGTCCAGGGGTCATGCCACCATTCCAAAAGACCCCCAAATGTCTCAGTCCACTCCAGATGAACCTGATTTCCCTGCACTGCGTCGAAGGTCACCCTGCGCATCGAATCACACCCTGGTGGCATCTGCGACAGCCCTGTGGCACCTCGAGGGAAAGCCACAGATCCCTGTATCAACTCATCGGGAAGCCTGAAACTGCTGCTACAGATTGGCAGAAAAACGGACTTGTATGTCTCCACTTGAGAAGAGTCCTGACTCTCCTGTGGAGACTCCAGAGGAACCCCAAGATCCACGTCAGCACTGGAGAGGAAACCTCAGGTTCTGGCCAGTTCCAGACAAGTACCTAGGACCTGACACTGACTGTACAGGAATGCTGAGGGGCCCCTCACAACTCGTTTGGAGACTGGTCTTTTGTGAGGTCACGCCAGTGGGTCCCTGAAGTCCCCGTTGTAACTCGAGAGGGACCTGCCGCAACTCGAGAAAAACCATTAGGTTCTCCCCTGCAGGCGAGATGAGGCCTTTTCTGCTGTGGCATCACGAGGGAAATCACGCCTTCCCACTTGAACCTCACAAGCGTCCTTCCCACCCTTGCTGCAACTCAAGAAGTTCCCCGACTTACGAGTCCCCACGGGGGAGGAACATGAAGAGTCATGACATACCTCAGCAGGAGCCTCGTTTCCCCATTGTGAGCTTGAGATGAGGGTCTTTTTCCCTGCTACATCGGGAAAGAATTCCTGCCGTTCCCGTCACATCTCAAGAGGTGGCGCTCTCAACAGGGAAGCCGAGATCTCCAGGGGTCGTTCCAACATACCAAAAGTCCCCCACATGTCTCAGTCCACTCCAGATGAACCTGATTTCCCTGCACTACCTCGAGTGTCACCTTCGTGTGGCTTCACACCATGGTGGCTCGTGCCACAGGCCTGTGGCATCTCGAGGGAAAGACAGAGATCCCGGGGTCAAGTCGATGGGAAGCCTGACACTGCAGCTACAGCTCGGGAGGAAAGCAGACCTGCATGCAATCACAGGAGACGAGGCCTGACTCCCCTTTAGAGACTCCAGAGAAACCCCAAGTTCCATGCCAGTACTGGAGAGGAAACCTCAGGTTCTGGCTGCAGTTCCAGATGAGTACCTAGGACCCGACACTGACTGGACAGGAATCCCAAGGGGCCCCTCGCAACTCGTACGGAGACTGGTCTTGCCTGAAGAAATGCCAGCGCGTCCCTGAGGTCCCCGTCGTAACTCGAGAGGGACCTTCCGCAACTAGAGAAAAACCAGGAGGTTTTCCCCTTCAGGCGAGATGAGGCCGTTTTCTGCTGCGGCATCCCAAGAGAAAACCGGCCTTCCCTCCTGAACCTCAAAGGGTCCTTCACAGCCTTGCTACAACCCAAGAAGTTCCCCGACATAACCATCTCCACTCGAGAGGAACACTGAGGGTCCCACCACAACTCAAGAGGAGCCCCCTTTCTCCTTCCTCCGCTCCCAAAGGGGGATCCTTTCCCTGCTTCGACAGGAAAGGATTCTGGCATTCCCGTTGCACAGCAAGAGGGCGTGCTCTCAACAGGAAAGACGAGAGGAACTCCAGGCCTCATGCCACCATTCCAAAAGACCCCCAAATGACGCAGTCCACCCCAGATGAACCTGATTTCCCTGCACTGCCTCAAAGGTCACCCTGCACATCAAATCACACCCCGGTGGCATCTGCGACAGCCCTGTGGCACCTCGAGGGAAAGCCACAGATCCCTGTGTCAACTCGTCGGCAAGCCTGACACTGCTGCTACAGCTTGGGAGGAAAACAGACTTGTATGTCTCCACTTGAGAAGAGTTCTGACTCTCCTGTGGAGACTCCAGAGGAACCCCAAGATCCATTTCAGCACTGGAGAGCAAACCTCAGGTTCTGGCTGCAGTTCCAGACGAGTACCTAGGACCCGACACTGACTGGACAGGAATCCCGAGGGGCCCCTCGCAACTCGTATGGACAATGGTCTTTCCTGAGGCCACGCCAGCGGGTCCGTGAAGTCCCTGTCGTAACTCGAGAGGGATCTGCCGCAACTCGAGAAAAACCAGAAGGTTGTCCCCTGCAGGCGAGATGAGGCCCTTTTCTGCTGCGGCATCACGAAGGAAATCATGCCTTCCCACTTGAACCTCGCAAGCGTTCTTCCCACCCTTGCTGCAACTAAAGAAGTTCCCTGACTTACCAGTCCCCACGCAGGAGGAACACTAAGGGTCCCACCACACCTCAGGAGAAGCCTCGCTTCCCCATCGTGAGATCGAGATGAGGGTCTTTTTCCCTGCTTCGTCGGGAAAGGATTCCCGCCATTCCCATCACATCTCAGGAGGTGGCGCTCTCACAGGAAAGCCGAGATCTCCAGGGGTCCTGCTAACATGCTAAAATACCCCAGATGTCTCAGTCCACTCTAGATGAACCTGATTTCCCTGCACTATCTCGAGTGTCACCGGTGTATCGACTCACACTAAGGTGGCTCGTGCCACAGGCCTGTGGCATCTGGAGAGAAAGACAGAGATGCCGGGGTCAAGTCGAGGGGAAGACTGACACTGCAGCTACAGGTCGGGAGGAAAACGAACGTGCATGCAACCACAGGAGACGAGGCCTGGCTCCAATTGAGAGACTCCAGAGAAACCCCAATCTCCATGCCAGCACTGGAGGGTAAACTCAGGTTCCAGCCTCGGCTCCAGACGTGGACTTAGGACCCGGAACCGACTGGAGAGGAATCCCGAGGAGCCCCTCTAAATCGTACGGAGAATGGCCTTTCCTGAGGCCATGCAAGAGGGTCCCTGAGGTCCCCGTCGTAACTCGAGCGGGATCTGCCGCAACTCGAGAAAAACCAGGAGGTTCTCCCCTCCAGGCGAGATGAGGCCATTTTCAGCAGCAGCATCCCAAGAGAAAACCGGCCTTCCCTCCTGAACCTCAAAGGGTCCTTCACAGCCTTGCTACAACTCAAGAAGTTCCCCGACATAACCATCTCCAATCGAGAGGAACACATCCCACCACAACTCAAGAGGAGACCCTTTCCCCCTTCTCCACTCCCGAAGAGGGATCCTTTCCCTGCTTCGACAGGAAAGGATTCTGGCATTCCCGTTGCACAGCAAAAGGGCGTGCTCTCAACAGGAAAGTCGAGAGGAACTCCAGGGGTCATGCCACCATTCCAAAAGAACCCCAAAAGTCTCAGTCCCCTCCAGATGAACCTGATTTCCCAGCACTGCCTCGAAGGTCACCCTGAGCATCGAAACACACCACAGTGACATCTGCGACAGCCCTGTTGCACCTTGAGGGAAAGCCACAGATCCCTATGTCAACTCTTCGGGAAGCCTGACACAGCTGCTACAGCTTGGGAGGAGAACGGATGTGCATGTCTCCACTTGAGAAGTGTCCTGACTCTCCTGTGGAGACTCCAGAGGAACCACAAGATCCATGTCAGCACTGGAGAGGAAACCTCAGGTTCTGGCTGCAGTTGCAGACGAGTACCTAGGACGTGATCCTGACTGGACAGGAATCCCAAGGGGCCCCTCGCAACTCATATGGAGACTGGTCTTTCCTGAGGCCACGTGAGCGGGTCCCTGAGGTCGCTGTCTTAACTCGAGAGGGACCTGCCGCAACACGAGAAAAACCAGGAGGTTCTCCCCTGCAGACGAGATGAGGCCCTTTTCTGCTGTGGCATCACGAGGGAAATCACACCTTCCCACTTGAACCATGCAAGCGTCCTTTCCATCCTTGCTACAACTCAAGAAGTTCCCCGACATACCAGTCCCCATGTGGGAGGATCACTAAGGGTCCCGGCACCCCACAGAAGGAGCCTCGTTTCCCCATTGTGAGCTTGAGATGAGGGTCTTTTTCCCTGCTTATTCGGGAAAGGATTCCCGCCATTCCCGTCACATCTCAAGAGGCGGCGCTCTCCACAGGAAAGCCGAGATCTCCAGGGGTCATGCCAACATACTAAAACTCCCCTAGATGTCTCAGTCCACTCCAGATGAACCTCATTTCCCTGCACTACCTCAAGTGTCACCTGCGTATCACCTCACTCCACGGTGGCTCGTGCCACAAGCCTGTGTCATCTCGAGGGAAAGACAGAGATTCCGGGGTCAAGTCGAGGGGAAGTCTGACACTGCAGCTACAGCTCGGGAGGAAAGAGGACGTGCATGCAAACACAGGAGACGAGGCCTGACTCCCCTTGAGAGACTCCAGACAAACCCCAAGTTCCATGGCAGCACTGGAGAGGAAACCTCAGGTTCCAGTTTCAGCTCCAGACGGGGACTTAGGACCCGGCACCGACTGGAGAGGAATCCCGAGGAGCCCCTCTCAACTCGCACGGAGCCTGGCCTTTCCTGAGACCACGCGAGAGTGTCCCTAGGTCCCCGTCGCAACTCAAGAGGGACCTGCCGTAACTCGAGAAAAACCAGGAGGTTCTCCCCTCCAGGCGAGATGAGGCCATTTTCTGCTGAGGCATCCCAAGAGAAAATCGGCCTTCCCTCCTGAACCTCAAAGCGTCCTTCACAGCCTTGCTACAACTCAAGAAGTTACCCGACATAACCATCTCCACTAGAGAGGAACACTGAGGGTCCCACCACATCTGAAGAGGAGCACCCTTTCCCCCTCCTCCGCTCCCAATGAGGGATCTTTTCCCTGCTTCGACAGGAAACGTTTCTGGCGGTCTCGTCGCACAGCAAGACGGCGTGCTCTCAACAGGAAAGTCGAAAGGAACTCCAGAGGTCATGCCACCATTCAAAAAGACCCCCATATGTCTCAGTCCACTCCAGATGAACCTGATTTTCCTGCAATGCCTGGAAGGTCACCCAGAGCATCGAATCACACCACGGTGGCATCTGCAACAGCCCTGTGGCACCTCGAGGGAAAGCCACAGATCCCTGTGTCAACCCGTCGGGAAGACTGACACTGCTGCTACAGCTTGGGAGGAAAACGGAGGTGTGTGTCTCCCCTTGAGAAGAGTCATGACTCTCCTGTGGAGACTCCAGAGGAACCCCAAGATCCATGTCAGCACTGGATAGGAAATCTCAGGTTCTGGCTGCAGTTTCAGACGAGTGCCTAGGACGCAAAACTGACTGGATAGGAATCCCATGCTGCTACAGCTTGGGAGGAAAACGGAGGTGTGTGTCTCCCCTTGAGAAGAGTCATGACTCTCCTGTGGAGACTCCAGAGGAACCCCAATATCCATGGCAGCACTGGAGAGGAAACCTCAGATTATGGCTGCAGTTCCAGACTAGTATTTAGGACCAGACACTGACTGGACAGGAATCCCGAGGGGCCCCTCACAACTCGCGTGGAGACTGGTCTTTCCTGAGGCCACGCCAGCGGTTTCCTGAGGTCCCCATCCTAACTCGAGAAGGACCTGCCGCAACTCGAGAAAAACCAGGAGGATCTCCCCTGCAGGCGAGATGAGGCCCTTTTCTGCTGTGGCAACACGAGCGAAATCACGCCTTCCCACTTGAACCGTGCAAGCGTCCTTCCCACCGTTGCTGCAACTCAAGAAGTTCCCTGACATAACAGTCCCCAAGTGGGAGGAACACTGAGGGTCCCTTCACACCTCAGGAGGAGCCTCGTTTCCCCATCGTGAGCTCAAGATGAAGGTCTTTTTCCCTGCTTCGTCGAAAAGGATTCCCGCCATTCCCGTCACATCTCAAGAGGTGGCACTCTCAACAGGAAAGCCGAGATCTCCAGGGGTCGTGCCAACATAGTAAAAGTAACCCAGATGTCTCAGTCCACTCCAGATGAACCTGATTTCCCTGCACTACCTCGAGTGTCACCTGCTTATCGCCTCACACCACGGTGTCTCGTGCCACAGGCCTGTGGCAACTCAAGGGAAAGACAAGATCCCGGGCTCAAGTCGAGGGGAAACCTGAAACTGGAGCTACAGCTAGGGAGGAAAGCGGACGTGCATGCAACCACAGAAGACGAGGCCTGACTCCCCTTGAGAGACTCCAGAGAAACCCCAAGTCCATGTCAGCACTGGAGAGGAAACCTCAGGTTCCAGCTTTGGCTCCAGACGGGGACTTAGGACCCGGCACCGACTGGAGAGGAATCCCGAGGAGTCCCTCTCAACTCGCACGGAGACTGGCCTTTAAGGAGGCCACGCAAGAGGGTCCCTGAGGTCCCCGTCATAACTGGACACGGACCTGCCACAACTCGAGAAAAACCAGGAGGTTCTCCACTCCAGGTGAGAGGAGTCCGTTTTCTGCTGCGACATCCCAAGAGAAAACCGGCCTTCCCTCCTGAACCTCAAAGGGTCCTTCACAGCCTTGCTACAACTCAAGAAGTTCCCCGACATAACCATCTCCACTCGAGAGGAACACTGAGGGTCCCACCACAACTCAAGAGGAGCCTCCTTTCCCCCTTGTCCGCAACCGATGAGGGATTATTTCCCTGCTTCGACAGGAAAGGTTTCTGGCTTTCCCGTCGCACAGCAAGAGGGCGTGCTCTCAACAGGAAAGTCGAGAGGAAGTCCAGGGGTCATGCCACCATTCCAAAAGATCCCCAAATGTCTCAGTCCACTCCAGATGAACCTGATTTCCCTGCACTGCCTCGAAGGTCACCCTGCACATCGAATCACACCCCGGTGGCATCTGCGACAGCCCTGTGGCACCTCGAGGGAAAGCCACAGATCCTTGTGCCAACTCATCTGGAAGCCTGAAACTGCTGCTACAGCTGGCAGAAAAACGGACCTGCATGTCTCCACTTGAGAAGAGTCCTGACTCTCCTGTGGAGACTCCAGAGGATCCCAAAGATCCACGTCAGCACTGGAGAGGAAACCTCAGGTTCTGGCCACAGTTCCAGACAAGTACCTAGGACCTGACACTGACTGTACAGGAATGCCGAGGGGCCCCTTGCAACTCGTTTGGAGACTGGTCTTTTGTGAGGTCACGCCAGCGGGTCCCTGAGGTCCCCGTTGTAACTCGAGAGGGACCTGCTGCAACTCGAGAAAAACCATTAGGTTCACCCCTGCAGGCGAGATGAGGCCTTTTCTGCTGTGGCATCACGAGGGAAATCACGCCTTCCCACTTGAACCTCACAAGCGTCCTTCCCACCCTTGCTGCAACTCAAGAAGTTCCCCGACTTACGAGTCCCCATGGGGGAGGAACACGAAGAGTCATGACATACCTCAGCAGGAGCCTCGTTTCCCCATCATGAGCTCGAGATGAGGGTCTTTTTCCCTGCTACATCAGGAAAGAATTCCTGCCGTTCCCGTCACATCTCAGAGGTGGCGCTCTCAACATGAAAGCCGAGATCTCCAGGGGTCGTTCCAACATACCAAAAGTCCCCCACATGTCTCAGTCCACTCCAGATGAACCTGATTTCCCTGCACTGCCTCGAAGGTCTCCCTGTGCATCTAATCACACCAAGGTGGCATCTTCGACAACCCTGTGAAACCTCGAGGGAAAGCCACAGATCCCTGTGTCAACTCGTCGGGAAGCCATAAACTGCTGCTACAGCTTAGCAGAAAAACTGACGTGTATGTCCCCAATTCAGAAGAGTCCTGACTCTCCTGTGGAGAGTCCAGAGGAACCCCAAGGTCCATGTCAGCACTGGAGAGGAGACTTCAGGTTCTGGCTGCAGTTCCAGACGAGTACCTAGGACCCGACACTGACTGGACAGGAATCCCGAGGGGCCCCTCGCAACTCGTATGGAGAATGGTCTTTCCTGAGTCCATGCCAGCGGGTCCCTGAGGGCCCCATCGTAACTCGAGGGGGACCTCCCGCAACTCGAGAAAAACCAGCAGGTTCTCCCCTGCAGGCGAGCTGAGGCCCTTTTCTTCTTTGGCATCACAAGGGAAATCACGCCTTCCCTTCGTATGGAGAATGGTCTTTCCTGAGTCCATGCCAGCGGGTCCCTGAGGGCCCCATCGTAACTCGAGGGGGACCTCCCGCAACTCGAGAAAAACCAGCAGGTTCTCCCCTGCAGGCGAGCTGAGGCCCTTTTCTTCTTTGGCATCACAAGGGAAATCACGCCTTCCCACGTGCACCTCACAAGCATCCTTCCCACCCCTGCTGCAACTCAAGAAGTTCCCCGACATACCAGTCCCCACGCGGGAGGAACATGAAGAGTCACGACCTACCTCAGGAGGAGCCTCGTTTCCCCATCGTGAGCTCGAGATGAGGATGTTTTTCCCTGCTTCATCAGGAAAGAATTCCCGCCGTCCCCATCACATCTCAAGAGGTGGCGCTCTCAACATGAAAGCCGAGATCTCCAGGGCTCGTGCCAACATACTAAAAGTCCCCCAGATGTCTCAGTCCACTCCAGATGAACCTGATTCATGAGCTCGAGATGAGGGTCTTTTTCCCTGCTTCTTCGGGAAAGGATTCCCACCGTTCCCGTCACATCTCAAGAGGTGGCGCTCTCAAAAGGAAAGCCGAGATCTCCAGGGGTCGTGCCAACATACTAAAAGTCCCTCAGATATCTCAGTCCACTCCAGATGAACCTGATTTCCCTTCACTACCTCGAGTGTCAACTGCGTATCTTTCCCGTCACATCTCAAGAGGTGGCGCTCTCAAAAGGAAAGCCGAGATCTCCAGGGGTCGTGCCAACATACTAAAAGTCCCTCAGATATCTCAGTCCACTCCAGATGAACCTGATTTCCCTTCACTACCTCGAGTGTCAACTGCGTATCGCCTCACACCACAGTGGCTCGTGCCACAGGCCTGTGGCATCTCGAGGGAAAAACAGAGATCCCGGGGTCAAGTCGAGGGCAAGCCTGACACTGCATCTACAGCTCAGGAGAAAGGTGGACGTGCATGCAACCACAGGAGACGAGGCCTGACTCCCCTTGAGAGACTCCAGAGATACCCCAAGTTCCATGCCAGCACTGGAGAGGAAACCTCAGTTTCCAATTTCGGCTCCAGACGGGGACTTAGGACCCGGCACCGACTGGAGAGGAATCCTGAGGAGCTCGCCTCAACTCGCTCGGAGACTGGCTTTTCCTGAGGTCACGCGAGAGGGTCCCTGAGGTCTCGGTCATAATTCGAGAGGGACCTGCTGCAACTCGAGGAAAACCAGGAAGTTCTCCCCTCCAGGCGAGATGAGGCCGTTTTCTTCTGCGGCATCCCAAGAGAAAACCTTCTGTCCCTCCTGAACCTCAAAGGGTCCTTCACAGCCTTGCTACAACTCAAGAAGTTCCCCGACATAAACATCTCCACTCGAGAGGAACCCTGAGGGTCCCACCACAACTCAAGAGGAGCCCCCTTTCCCCCTCCTCCGCTGCCGATGAGGAATCTTTTCCCTGCTTTGACAGGAAAGGATCTGGCTTTCCCATCGTACAGCAAGAGTGCGTGTTCGCCACAGGAAAGTCGAGACAACTCCAAGGGTCATGCCACCATTCCAAAAGACCCCGAAATGTCTCACTGCACTCCAGATGAACCTGATTTCCCTGCACTGCCTCGAAGGTCACCCTGAGCATCGAATCACACCACGGTGGCATCTGCCACAACCCTGTGGCACTTCGAGGGAAAGCCACAGATCCCTGTGTCAACTCGTCGGGAAGCCTGACACTGCTGCTACAGCTTGGGAGGAAAACGGACGTTATGTCTCCACCTGAGAAGAGTCCTGACTCTCTTGTGGAGACTCCCGAGGAACCCCAAGATCCATGTCAGCACTGGAGAGGAAACCTCAGGTTGTGACGGCAGTTCCACATGAGTACCTAGGACCCGACACTGACTAGACAGGAATCCCTAGGGTCCCCTCGCAACTCGTATGGAGACTGGTCTTTCCGAAGCCATGCAAGTGGGTCCTTGAGGTCCCCGTTGTAACTCTAGGGGGACCTGCCACAACTCGAGAAATCCAGGAGGTTCTCCCCTGCACACGAGATGAGGTCCTTTTCTGCTGTGGCATCACGAGGGAAATCACACCTTCCCACTTGAACCTCGAAAGCATCCTTCCCAAACTTGCTGCAACTCAAGAAGTTCCCCGACATACCAGTCCCCACGTGGGAGGAACACTAAAGGTCACAGAACACCTTAGTTGGAGCCTTGTTTCCCCATCGAGAGCTCGAGATGAGGGTCTTTTTCCCTGCTTCGTTGGGAAAGGATTCCCGCCGTTCCCGTCACATCTCAAGAGGTGGCGCTCTCAACAGGAAAGCCAAGATCTCCAGGGGTGGTGCCAACATACTAAAAGTCCCCCAGATGTCTCAGTCCACTCCAGATGAACCTGATTTTCCTGCACTATCTCGAGTGTCACCTGAGTATCGCCTCAAACCATGGTGGCTCTTTCCAGAGGCCTCTGGCATCTCGAGGGAAAGAAAGAGATCCCGGGGTCAAGTCGAGGGGAAGTCTGACACTGCAGCTACAGCTCGGGAGGAAAGCAGATTTCCATGCAACCACAGGAGACGAGTCCTGACTCCCCTTGAGAGACTCCAGAGAAACTCCAGGTTCCATGCAAGCACTGGAGAGGAAACCTCAGGTTCCAGCTTTGGCTCAAGATGGGGAATTAGGACCCGAAACCGACTGGAGAGGAATCCCAAGGAGCCCCTCTCAACTCACACGTAGACTGGCCTTTCCTGAGGCCACGCGAGAGCGTCCCTGAGGCCCCCATCTTAACTCGAGAGGGACCTGTCCCAACTCGAGAAAAGCCTAGAGTTTCCCCCCTGCAGGCTAGATGAGGCCCTTTTCTGCTGTGCCATCACGAGGGAAATCACGACTTCCTTCTTGAACATCGCAAGCGTCCTTCCCAACCTTGCTGCAACTCAAGAAGTACCCCTTCATACCAGTCCCCACGTGGGAGGAACACTATGGTTCCTGGCACACCTCAGAAGGAGCCTCGTTTCCCCATCGTGAGCTCGAGATGAGGGTATTTTTCCCTGCTTCATAGGGAATGGATTCCCGCCGTTCCCGTCACATCTCAAGATGTGGTGCTCTCAACAGGAAAGCCGAGATCTCCAGGGGTCGGATCAACATTCTTAAAGTCCCCCAGATGTCTCAGTCCACTCCCGATGAACCTGGTTTCCCTGCACTACCTTGAGTTTCACCTGCGTATCGCCTCACACCACGGTGGATCGTGCCTCAGGCCTTTGGCATCTCGAGGGAAAGACAGAGATCCCGGGGTCAAGTTGATGGGAAGCCTGACACTGCAGCTACAGCTCGGTAGGAAAGCGAATGTGCATGGAACCTCAGGAGATGAGGCCTGACTCCCCTTGAGAGACTCCAGAAAAACCCCAAGTTCCATGCCAGCACTGGAGAGGAAACCTCAGATTACAGCTTCGGCTCCAGATGGGGACTTAGGACCTGGCACCAACTGGAGAGGAATCCTGAGGAGTCCCTCTCAACTGGCAAGGAAAGTGGCCTTTCCTGAGGCAACGCGAGAGGTTCCCTGTGTCCCCGTCATAACTCGAGAGGGACCTGCCACAACTCGAGAAAAACCAGGAGGTTCTACCCTCCATGAGAGATGAGGCCGTTATCTGCTGCGGCATCCCAATAGAAAACCAGCCTTCCTTCCTGAACCTCAAAGGGTCCTTCACAGCCTTGCTACAACCCAAGAAGTTCCCCGACATAATCATCTCCACTCGAGAGGAACACTGAGGGTCCCACCACAACTCAAGAGGAGCCCCCTTTCCCCCTCTTCCGCTCCCGATGAGGGATCCTTTCCCTACTTCGACAGGAAAGGATTCTGGCATTCCCATCGCACAGCAAGAGGGCGTGCTCTAAACAGGAAAGTCGAGAGGAACTTCAGGGGTCTTGCCACCAACCCAAAAGACCCCCAAATGTCTCAGTCCACTCCAGATGAACCTGATTTCCCTGCACTGCCTCGAAGGTCACTCTGAGCATCGAATCACAACACAGTGTCAACTGCGACAGCCATGTGGCACCTTGAGAGTAAGCCACAGACCGCTGTGTCAACATGTCGGGAAGCCTGACACTGCTGCTACAGCTTGGGAGGAAAATGGACGTGTATGTCTCCAATAGAGAAGAGACCTGTCTCTCCTATGGAGACTCCAGAGGAACCCCAAGAACCATGTCAGCACTGGAGAGGAAACCTCAGGTTCTGGCTGCAGTTCCAGACGAGTTCCTAGGCCCAGACACTGACTGAACAGGAATCATGAGGGGCCCCTCGCTACTCGTATGGAGACTGGTCTTTCCTGAGGCCATGCCAGCGGGTCCCTGAGGTCCCCTTGTAACTCGAGAGGGACCTGCCACAACTCGAGAAAATCCAGGAGGTTCTCCCCTGCAGGCGAGATGAGGCCCTTTTCTGCTGTGACATCACGAGGGAAATCACGCCTTCCCACTTGAACCTCGCAAGCGTCCTTCCCACCCTTGCTGCAACTCAAGAAGTTCCCCGACATACCAGTCCCCATCCGGGGGGAACACTAAGGGTCCTGGCACACATCAGGAAGAGCCTCATTTCGCCATCGTGAGCTCTAGATGAGGGTCTTTTTCCCTGCTTTGTCGGGAAAGGATTCCCGCCGTTTCCATCACATCTCAAGAGGTGGCGCTCTCAACAGGAAAGCCAAGATCTCCACGGGTCCTGCCAACTTACTAAAAGTCCCCCAGATGTCTCAGTCCACTCCAGATGAACCTGATTTCCCTGCACTACCTCGAGGGTCACCTGTGTATCACCTCACACCACGGTGGCTCGTGCCACAGGCCTGTGGCATCCTGAGGGAAAGACAGAGATCCCGGGGTCAAGTTGAGGGGAAGCCTGACACTCTGGCTACAGCTCTGGAGGAAAGCAGACGTGCATGCAACCACAGGAGACGAGGCCTGACTCCCCTTGGGAGACTCCAGAGAAACCCCAAGTTCCATGCCAGCCCAGGAGAGGAAACCTCAGGTTCCAGCTTCAGCTCCAGCCTGGGACTTAGCACCCGGCACCGACTGGAGAGGAATCCCCAGGAGCCCCTCTCAACTCGCACGGAGACTGGCCTTTCCTGAGGCCACACGAGAGGGTCCCTGAAGTCCCCATCGTAACTCCAGAGTGACCTACCTCAACTCGAGAAAAACCGGGAGGTTCTCCCCTCCAGGCGAGATGAGGCCATATTCTGCTGCGGCATCCCAATAAAAAACTGGCCTTCCCTCCTCAACCTCAAACGGTCCTTCACAACCTTGCTACAACTCAAGAAGTTCCCCGAAATAACCATCTCCAATCGAGAGGAACACTGCGGGTCCCACCACAACTCAAGAGGAGCCCCCTTTCATCCTCTGCTGCTCCCGATGAAGGATAATTTCCCTGCTTCGACAGGAAAGGATTCTGGCGTTCTAACCATCTCCACTCGAGAGGAACACTGAGGGTCCCACCACAACTCAAGAGGAGCCCCCTTTCCCCCTCCTCCGCTTCTGATGAGGATCCTTTCACTGCTTCAACAGGAAAGGATTCTGGCGTTCCCTTCGCACAGCAAGAGGGTGTGCATTCAACAGGAAAGTCATGAAGCACTCCAGGTGTCATGTCACCATTCCAAAAGAACCCCAAATATCTCAATCCACTCCAGATGAACCTGATTTCCCTGTATTGCCTCGAAGGTCACCCTGAGCATTGAATCACACCACGGTGGCATCTGTGACAGCCCTGTGGCACCTCGAGGGAAAGCCACAGATCCCTGAGTCAACTCGTCGGGAAGCCTGACATGGCTGCTACAGCTTGGGATTAAAGTGGACGTGTATTTCTCCACTTGAGAAGAGTCCTGACTCTCCTGTGGAGACTCCGGAGGAACCCCAAGGTCCATGTCAGCACTGGAGAGGAAACCTCAGGTTCTGGCTGCAGTTCCAGACGAGTACCTAGGACCCGACACTGACTTGACATGAATCCCGAAGGGCCCCTCCCAACTCATATGGAGACTGGTCTTTCCTGAGGCCACACCAGCGGGTCCCTGAGGGACCCGTCGTATCTCGAGAGGGACCTGCCGCAACTGGAGAAGAACCAGGAGGTTCTCCCCTGCAGGCGAGATGAGGCCCTACTCTGCTGTGGCATCATGAGGGAAATCACGAATTCCCACTTCAACCTCACAAGCGTCCTTCCCACCCCTACTGCAACTCAAGAAGTTCACCGTCATACCAGTCCCCACGCGGGAGGAACACTAAGGTTCCCAGCACACCTCAAAAGGAGCCTTGTTTCCCCATCGTGAGCTCGAGATGAGGGTCTTTTTCCCTGCTTCATCGGGAAAGGATTCCCGCCGTTCCCGTCACATCTCAGGAGGTGGCGCTCTCAACAGGAAAGTCGAGATCTCCAGGGGTCATGCCAACATACTAAAAGGCCCCCAGATGTCTCAGTCCACTCCAGATGAACCTGGTTTCCCTGCACTACCTCGAGTGCCACCTGTGTATCGCCTCACACCACGGTGGCTCGTGCCACAGGCCTTTGGCATCTCGAGGGGAAGACAGAGATCCCTGGGTCAAGTTGAGGGGAAGCCTGACACTGCAGCTACAGCTCGGGAGGAAAGTGGACGTGCATGCAACCACAGGAGACGAGGCCTGACTGCCCTTGAGAGGCTCCAGAGAAACCCCAGGTTCCATGCCAGCACTGGAGAGGAAACCTCAGATTCCAGCTTCAGCTCCAGACGGGGACTTAGGACCTGGCACTGACTGTAGAGGATTCCCGAGGAACCCCTCTCAACTGGCACAGAGAGTAGCCTTTCCTGAGGCCACGCGAGAGGGTCCCTGACGTCCCCATCATAATTCGAGAGGGACCTGCCGCTAATCGAGAAATGCCAGCAGGTTCTCCCCTCCAGGCGAGATGAGGCCATTTTCTGCTGCAGCATCTCAAGAGAAAACCGGCCTTCACTCCCGAACCTCAGTGTCCTTCACAGCCTTGCTACAATGCAAGAAGTTCTCTGACATTACCATCTTCACTCGAGAGGAACACTGAGGGTCCCACCACAACTCAAGAGAAGCCCCTTTCCCCCTCCTCCACTTCCGATGAGGGATCCTTTCCGTGCTTTGACAGGAAAGGATTCTGGCATTCCCATCGCACAGCAAGAGGGCGTGCTCTCAACAGGAAAGTCGAGAGGAACACCACGGGTCATGCCACCATTCCAAAAACCCCCAAATGTCTCAGTGCACACCAGATGAAACTGATTTCCCTGCACTTCCTTGAAGGTAACCCTGAGCATCAAATCACACCATGGTGGCATCTGCGATATCCCTGTGGCCCCTCAAGGGATAGCCTCAGATCCCTGTGTCAACTCGTCGGGAAGCCTGACACAGCTACTACACCTTGTGAGGAAAACGGACGTGTATGCCTCCACTTGAGAAGAGTGCTGACTCTCCTGTGGAGACTCCAGAGGAATCCCAAGATCCATGTCAGCACTGGAGAGGAAACCTCAGGTTCTGGCTGCAGTTCCAGATGAGGACCTAGGAACTGACCCTGACAGGACAAGAATCCCGAGGGGCCCCTGCAACTCGTATGGAGACTGGTCTTTCCTGAGGCAACGCCAGCGAGTCCCTGAGGTCCCTGTTGTAACTTGAGAGGGACCTGCCGAAACTCAAGAAAAACCAGGAGGTTCTCCCCTGCAGGTGAGATGAAGCCCTTTTCTGCTGTGGTATCACGAGGGAAATCACGCCTTCCCACTTGAACCCCGCAAGCGTCCTTCCCACCCTTGCTGCAACTCAAGAAGGTCCCTGGCATACCAGTCCCCATGCGGGAGGAACACTAGGGGTCCTGACACACCTCAAGAGGAGCCTCGTTTCTGCATCGTGAGCTCGAGATGAGGGTCTTTTTCCCAGCTTCGTCGGGAAAGGATTCCCGCCATTCCCGTCACATCTCAAGAGGTGGCACTCTCAACAGGAAAGCTGAGACCTCCAGGGGTCGTGCCAACATTCTAAAAGTCCCCCAGATGTCTCAGTCCACTCCAGATGAACCTGATTTCCCTTCACTACCCCGAGGGTCACTTGTGTATCGCCACACACCACGGTGGCTCGTGCCACAGGTTGTGGCATCTCAAGGGAAAGACAGAGATGCCGGGGTCAAGTCGAGGGAAAGCCTGACATTGCAGCTACAGCTCGGGAGGAAAGTGGACGTGCATGCAACCACAGGAGACGAGGCCTGACGCTCCTTGACAGACTCCAGAGAAAACCCAAGTTCCATGCCAGCACTTGAGAGGAAACCTCAGGTTCTAGCTTCAGCTCCAGATGGGGAATTAGGACCCGGTACCGACTGGAGAGGAATCCCGAGGAGCCCCTCTCAAGTCGCACAGAGAATGGCCTTTCCTGAGGCCACGCGAGAGGGACCCTGAGGTCCCCGTCGTAACTCGAGTGGGACCTGCCGCAACTCGAGAAAAACCCGGAGGTTTTGAGGCAAGATGAGGCTCTTTTCTGCTGCGGCATTCCAAGAGAAAACCGGCCTTCCGTCCTGAACCTCAAAGGGTCCTTCACAGCCTCGCTACAGCCCAAGAAGTTCCCCGACATAACCATATCCAATCGAGAGGAACACTGAGGGTCCCACCACAACTCAAGGGGAGCCCCCTCTCCCCCTCCTCTGCTCCCTATGAGGGATCCTTTCCCTGCTTTGACAGGAAAGGATTCTGGCGTTCCTGTTGCACAGCAAGAGGGCGTGCTCTCAACAGGAATGTCGAGAGGTACTCCTGGGGTCATGCCACCATACCAAAAGACCCCAAAATGTCACAGTCCACTCCAGATGAACCTGATTTCCCTGCACTGCTTTGAAGGTCACCCTGAGCATCGAATCACACACGGTGGCCTCTGCAACAGCCTTTTGGTACCTCGAGGGAAAGCCACAGATCCGTGTGTCAACTTGTCGGTAAGTCTGACACTGCTGCTACAGCTTGGTAGGAAAACGGACGTGTATGTCTCCACTTGAGAAGAGTCCTGACAGTCCTGTGGAGACTCCAGAGCAACCCCAAGATTCATGTCAGCACTGGAGAGGAAACCTCAGGCTCTGGCTGCAGTTCCAGACAAGTACCTAGGACCCGACACTGACTGGACAGGAATTCTGAGGGGCTCCTAACAAATCGTATGGAGACTGGTCTTTCCTGAGGCCATGCCAGCAGGTCCCTGAGGTCCCCGTTGTAACTCGAGAGGGACCTGCCGCAACTCGAGAAAAAGCAGGAGGTTCTCCCCTGCAGGCGAGATGAGGCCCTTTTCTGCTGTGGCATCATGAGAGAAATCACACTTTCCCACTTGAACCTCACAAGCGTCCTTCCCACCCTTGCTGTAACTCAAGAAGTTCCTCAACATAACCGTCTCCAAGCGTGAGGAAAACCAAGGGTCCTGGCCCAATTCAGGAGGAGCCCCATTTTCCCACCGTGAGCTCGAGATGAGGGTCCATTTCCCTGCTTCGTCGGGAAAGGATTCCCGCCATTCCCATCGCATCTCAACAGGTGGCACTCTCAACAGGAAAGCCGAGATCTCCAGGGGTCGTGCCAACATACTAAAAGTCCCCCAGATGTCTCAGTCCAATCCAGATGAACCTGATTTCCCTGCACTACCTCGAGTGTCACCCACGTATCTACTCACACCACGGTGGCTCGTGCCACACCCCTGTGGCATCTCAAGGGAAAGACAAAGATCACTGTCAACTCGACGGGAAGACTGACACTGCTGCTACAGCTTGGGAGGAAAGCAGACGTGCATGTAAGCACAGGAGACGAGGCCTGACTCTCCTGAGGAGACTTTAGAGGAACACCAAGATCCATGCCAGCACTGGAGAGGAAACCTCAGGTTCCATCTTCAGCTCCAGACGGGACTTAGGATCCGGCACTGACTGGAGAGGAATTCCGAGGGGCCCGTCTCAATTAGCACAGAGACTGCCTTTCCTGAGGCCACACGAACGGGCCCCTGAGGTCCCCGTCATAACTCGAGAGGGACCAGCCGCAACTCAGAAAATCCAGGAGGTTCTCCCCTCCAGGCGAGATGAGGCCGTTTTCTGATGCGGCCTCCGAGAGAAATCACGCCTTCCTTCCTGAACCTCAAAGGGTCCTTCACACCCTGGCTGCAACTCAAGAAGTTCCCCGACATACCGTCTCCACTCAAGACGATCACTGAGTGTCTCACCACAACTCAAGAGGGGACCCCTATCCCCCTCCTCCACTCCAGATGAGGGTTCCTTTCCCTGCTTCGTTGGGAAAGGCTTCTGGCATTCGCGTCGCACAGCAAGAGGACGTGCTCTCAACAGGAAAGTCAAGAGGAACTCCAGGGGTCATGTCACCATTCCAAAGACCCCCCAAAGTCTCAGCCCACTCCAGATGAACCTGATTTCCCTGCCTTACCTCGAAGGTTACCCCGAGCATCAAATCAGACCACGGTGGCACGTGTGACAGCTCTGTGACATCTCGAGAGAAAGCCACAGATCCCTGTGTCCAGTAGTCGGGAAGCCTGACACTGCTGCTACAGCTCGGGAGGAAAATGGACGTGTATGTCTCCACTCGAGAAGAGTTCTGACTCTCCTGTGGAGACTCCAGAGGAACCCCAAGATCCATGTCAGCACTGGAGAGGAAACCTCAGGTTTTGGCCGCAGTTCCAGACGAGGACCTAGGATCCGACACTGACTTGAGAGGAATCCCAAGGGACTCCTTGCAACTCGCATGGAGACTGGTCTTTCCTGAGGCCATGCCAGCAGGTCCCTGAGGTCCCCGTCATAACTCGAGAGGGACCTGCCGCAACTCGAGAAAAACCAGGAGGTTCTCCCCTGCAGGTGAGATGAGGCCCTTTTCTGCTGCGGCATCTCGGAGGAAATCACGCCTTCCCTCTTGAACCCCCAAGGGTCCTTCCCACCCTTGCTGCAACTCAAGAAGTTCCCCCAACATACCCATCCCTACGCGGGAGGAACACCGAGGGTCCCGGCCCAATTCAGGATGAGCCCCGTTTTCCCACCATGAGCTCGAGATGAGGGTCCCTTTCCCTGCTTCGTCGGGAAAGGATTCCTGCCATTCCCGTCGCATCTCAAGTGGTGGCGCTCTCAACAGGAAAGCCGAGATCTCTAGGGGTCATGCCAACATACTTAAAGTCCCCCAGATGTCTCAGTCCACTCAAGATGACCCTGATTTCCCTGCACTTCCTTGAGTGTCACCTGCGTATCGCCTCCCACCCATGTCACAATCCTGTGGAATCTCAAGGGAAAGATAGTGTTCCTGGGTCAAATCGATGGGAAGATTAACACTGCTGCTACAGCTCGGGATGAAGGCGGACGTGCATGAAACCACAGCAGACGAGGCCTGACTCCCCTGGGGAGACTCCGGAGGAAAGCCAGGTTCCATGCCAGCAGTGGAGAGGAAACCTCAGGTTCCAGCTTCGGCTCCAGATGGAGACTTATGACCCGACATCGAATGGAGAGGAATCCCGAGGGGCCCCTCTCAGCTCGCACGGAGACTGGCCTTTCCTGAGGCCATGCGAGTGGGTCCCTGATGTCCCCGTCATAACACGAGAGGGACCTGCTGCAACTCGAGTAAAACCAGGAGGTTCTCTCCTCCAGGCGAGATGAGACATTTTATGTTGTGGCATCCCGAGAGAAATTACTCCTTCCCTCCTGAACCTCAAACGGTCCTTCACACTGTTGCTGCAACTCAAGGTGAGTAAAACCAGGAGGTTCTCTCCTCCAGGCGAGATGAGACATTTTATGTTGTGGCATCCCGAGAGAAATTACTCCTTCCCTCCTGAACCTCAAACGGTCCTTCACACTGTTGCTGCAACTCAAGGAGTTCCCCGATATATCCGTCTCCACTCGAGAGGAACACTGAGGGTCCCACCACTACTCAAGAGGGGACCCCTTTCCCCCTCATCAGCTCCAGATGAGGATTCTTTCCCTGCTTCATCGGGACAGGATTATGGCGTTCCTGTCGCATAGCAAGAGGACGTGCTCTCAACAGGAAAAACCAGAGGAAATCCAGGGACTGTACCACCATTGCAAAAGACCCCCAAATGTCTCAGTCCACTCCAGATGAACTTGATTTCCCTGCCCTTCCCTGAGGGTCACCCACATATCACCTCACACCATGGTGGCTCGAGCCACAGCCCTGTGGCATCTCGAGGGAAACATAGAGATCCCTGGGCCAACTCGACGGGAAGCCTGACACTGCTGCTACAGCTCAGGAGGAAAATGGACGTGTATGCCTCCACTCGAGATGAGTCCTGACTCTCCTGTGGAGACTCCAGAGGAACCGCAAGATCCATGTCAACACCGGAGAGGAAACCTCAGTTTCTGGTGGATGTTCCAGACGAGGACTTAGGACCTGAGACTTACTGGAGAGGAATCCCTAGGGGCCCCTCGCAACTCCCATGGAGACTGGTCTTTCCTGAGGCCATGCCAGAGGGTCCCTGAGGTCCCCATCGTAACTCGAGAGGGACCTGCCACACCCCGAGAAAAACCAGGAGGTTCGCCCATGTTGGTGAGATGAGGCCCTTTTCTGATGCAGCGTCTTGAGGGAAATCACGCCTTCCCTCTTGAACATCGCAAGGGTCCTTCCCACCCTTGCTGCAACTCAAGAAGTTCCCCGACATCCCCAGCCCCACGCAGGAGGAGCACCGAGGGTCCCGGCACAACTCAGGAGGAGCCCTGTTTTCCTCTTGTGAGCTGGAGATGAGGGTCCTGTTCCCAGCTTCGTCAGGAAAGGATTCCCGCTCTTCCCATCGCATCTCAAGAGGTGGCGATCTCAACAGGAAAGCCTAGATCTCCAGGGGTCGTGCCAACATACTAAAAGTCCCCCAGATGTCTCAGTCCACTCGAGATGACCCTGATTTCCGTGCCCTGCCTCACGTGTCACCCACATATTGCCTCACGCCACAGTGGCTCGTGCCAAAGCCCTGTGGCTTCTCAAGGGAAAGACAGAGATCCCTGCATCAACTCGATGGGAAGACTTACACTGCTGCTACAGCTCAGGTGGAAAGCAGACGTGCAGGTAACCACAGAAGACGAGGCCTGAGTCCCCTGGGGAGATTCCAGAGGAGCCCCAAGATCCATGCCAGCACTGGAGAGGAAACCTCCGGTTCCAGCTTCAGGTCCAGACGGGGACTTGGGACCTGGCACTCACTGGAGAGGTATCCCGAGGTGACGTTCTCAACTCTCACAGAGTCTGGCCTTTCTTGATCCCACGCGAGCGGGTCCCTGAGGTCCCCATCGTAACTCAAGAGGGACCTGACGCAAACCGAGAAAAACCAGGAGGTTCTCCCCTCCAGGTGAGATGAGGCCGTTTTCTACTGCAGCATCCTGAGAGAAATCACATCTTCCCTCCTGAACCTCAAAGGGTCCTTCACACCCTTGCTGCAACTCAAGAAATTCCCCGACATACCTGTCTCCACTCGAGAGGAACACTGAAGGTCCCACCACAACTAAAGAAGGGACCCCTTTCCCCCTCCTCCCCTCCAGATGAGGGTTCCTTTCCTTGCTTCATCGGGAAAGGATTCAGGTGTTCACGTCGCAGAGCAAGAGGACGTGCTCTCAACAAGAAAGTCAAGAGAAATCCAGGTGTCATTTCGCCATTCCGAAAGATCCTCAAATGCCTCCGTCCACTCCAGATGAGCGTGATTTCCCTATACTGCCTTGAAGGTCACCCCGAGCATCGAATCACACCATGGTGGCACGTACGACAGCTCTGTGGCACCTCGAGGGAAAGCCACAGATCCCTGTGTCCACGCATAGGGAAGCCTGACACTGCTGCTACAGCTCGGAAGGAAAGCGGATGTTCATGTAACCACAGGAGACGAGGCCTGACTCTCCTGTGGAGACTCCAGAGGGACCCCAAGATCCATGCCAGCACTGGAGAGGAAACATGAGGTTCCAGTTTCAGCTCCAGACGGGGACTTAGGACCCGGCACTGACTGGAGAGGAATCCCGAGGGGCTACTCTCAACTCGAACAAGGAATCGCCTTTCCTGAGGCCACGTGAGCGGGTCCCTGAGGGCCGGGTAGTAACTCAAGAGGGACCTGCCAGAACTCGAGAAAAACCAGGAGGTTCTCCCCTCCAGGTGAGATAAGGCCGTTTTCTGAGGTGGCATCCTGAAAGAAATCACGCCTTTCCTCCTGAACCACAAAGGGTCCTTCACACCCTTGCGGCAACTCAAGAAGTTCCCCGACATACCCGTCTCCACTCGAGAGGAATAGTGAGTGACCCACCACAAATCAAGAGGGGCCACCTTTCACCCTCCTCTACTTCAGATGAGGGTTCCTTCCCTGCTTCATCAGGAATGGATTCTGGCGTTCCCGTCGCACAGCAAGACACACTCTCAACAGGAATGTCGAGAGGAACTCCAGGGGTCGTTCCACCATTCCAAAAGACCCCCAAATATCTCAGTCCACTTCACATGAACCTGGTTTTCGTGCCCTGCCTCAAAGGTCACCGCGAGGATCGAATCACACCACGGTGGCACGTGTGAGAGCCCTGTGGAATCTCGAGGGAAAGGCACAAATCCCTGTGTCCACTCGTCTGGAAGCCTGACACTGCTGCTACAGCTCGGGAGGAAAACGGACTTGCATGTAACCACAGGAGACGAGGCCTAACTCTCCTGTGGAGACTCCAGCGGAACCTCAAGATACATGCCAGATGTGGAGAGTAAGCCTCAGGTTCCAGCTTCGGCTCCAGACAGGGACTCAGGACCCGGCACAGACAGGAGAGGAATGCCGAGGGGCCGCTCTCTACTCGCAGAGAGACTGGCATTTCCTGAGGCCACGCGAGCGGGTTCCTGAGGTCCCCATCGTAACTTGAGCAGGACCTGCTGCTACTCGAGAAAAAACATAAGGTTCTCCCCTGCAGGCGAGATGAGGCCCTTTTCTGCCACGGCATCTCGAGGGAAATCACACCTTCTCTTTTGAACCTCGCTAGGGTACTTCCCACCCTTGTTGCATCTCAAGAAGTTCCCCGACATACCAGTCCCCACGCGGGAGGAACACTAATGGTCCCGGCACACCTCAATGGGAGCCTTGTTTCCCCAACGTGAGCTCTAGATGAGGGTCCCTTTCCCTGCTTCATCGGGAAAGAATTCCCGCCATTCCTGTCTCATCTCAAGAGGTGGCGCTCCCAACAGGAAAGAAGAGTTCTGCTGGGGTCGTGCCACCATACTAAGAGTCCCATAGATGTCTCAGTCCACTCCAGATGAACGTGAATTCCCTGCACTACCTCGAGTGTTACCGGCGTATCGCCTCACACCACGGTGGCTCATTACACAGCCCTGTGGCATCTCGAGGGAAAGACAGAGATCCCTGGGTCAACTCGACGGGAACACTGACACTGCTGCTATGGCTTGGGAGGAAAGAGGACGTGCACATAACCACAGGAAACCAGGCCTGACTCCCCTAGGGAGACTCCAGAGGAACCCCAAGATCCATGCCAGCACTGGAGAGGAAACATGAGGTTCCAGCTTCGGCTCCAGACAGGGACTCAGGACCCGGCACAGACAGGAGAGGAATCTTGAGGGGCCGCTCTTAACTCGCACGGAGACTGGCATTTCCTGAGGCTACGCGAGCGGTCCCTGAGGTCCCCGTCATAACTTGAGAAGGATCTGCCGCTACTCGAGAAAAATCATAAGGTTCTCCCCTCCAGGCGAGATGAGGACGTTTTCTGCTGCGGCATCCCGAGAGAAATCACTCCTTCCCTCCTGAACTTCAAAGGGTCCTTCACACCGTTGCTGCAACTCAAGAAGTTCCTGACATACCCGTCTCCACTCGAGAGGAACACTGAGGGCCCCACCACAGCTCAAGAGGGGCCCCCTTTCCCCCTCATCCGCTACAGATGAGGGTTCCCTTCCCTGCTTCATCGGGAAAGGTTTCTGCCTTTCCCGTCGCACAGCAAGGTGACGTGCTCTCGACAGGAATGTCGAGAGGGACTCCAGGGGACGTGCCACCATTCCAAAAGACCCCCAAATGTCGCAGTCCACTCCAGATGAACCTGATTTCCCTACCCTGCCTCGAAGGTCACACCGAGCATCAAATCACACCACTGTGGCACGTGCGACAGCCCTGTGGCACATCGAGGAAAAGCCACAGATCCCTGTGTCAACTCGTAGGGAAGTCTCACATTGCTCCTACAGCTCGGGAGAAAAACGGACGTGTATGTCTCCACTCGAGAAGAGTCCTGACTCTCCTATGGAGACTCCAGAGGAACCCCAAGATCCATGTCAGCACTGGAGATGAAACGTCAGGTTCTGGCCGCAGTTCCAGCCAAGGACTTGGGAACTGACATGACTGGAGAGGAATCTTGAGGAGCCCCTCGCAACTCACACAGAGAATCACCTTTCCAGAGGCCACATGAACGGGTCCCTGAGGGCCACGTCATAACTCGAGAGGGACCTGCTGCAACTCGAGAAAATCCAGGAGGTTCTCCCCTCTAGGCGAGATAAGGCCGTTTTCTGCAGCAGCATCCTGAAAGAAATCACGCCTTTCCTCCTGAACCACAAAGGGTCCTTCACACCCTTGCTGCAACTCAAGAAGTTCCTGGTGGCATGTGCGAGAGCCCTGTGGAATCTTGAGGGAAAGCCACAGATCCCTGTGTCCACTCGTCTGGAAGCCTGACACTGCTGCTACAGCTCGAGAGGAAAATGGACTTGCGTGTAACCACAGGAAACGAGGCCTAACTCTCCTGTGGAGACTCCGGCTGAACCCCAAGATCCACGCCAGATGTTGAGAGTAAACCTCAGGTTCCAGCTTCGGCTCCAGACAGGGATTCAGGACCCGGCACAGACAGGAGAGGAATCCCGAGGGGCCCCTTGAAACTCGCATGGAGGCTGGTCTTTCCTGAGGCCACGCCAGTGGGTGGCTGAGGTCCCCGTCGTCAATTGGGAGGGACTTTCCGCAACTCGAGAAAAACCAGTAGGTTCTCCCCTGCAGGCGAGATGAGGCCCTTTTATGCTGTGGCATCTCGAGGGAAATCACGCCTTCTCTCTTGAACCTCGCAAGGGTCCTTCCCATCCTTTCTGCAACTGAAGAAATTCCCCGACATACCCGTCTCCAATCTAGAGGAATAGTGAGGGTCCCACCACAAATCAAGAGGGGCCCCCTTTCACCCTCCTCTGCTCCAGATGAGGGTTCCTTCCCTGCTTCATCAGGAATGGATTCTGGCATTCCCGTCGCACAGCAAGAGGACACACTCTCAACAGGAATGTCGAGAGGAACTCTAGGGTCGTTCCACCATTCCAAAAGACCCCCAAATATCTCAGTCCATTTCAGATGAACCTGGTTTTCGTGCCCTACCTCGAAGATCAACGCGAGGATCGAATCACACCATGGTGGCTCGTGCGAGAGCCCTGTGGAATCTCGAGGGAAAGCCACAGATCCCTGTGTCCACTCGTCTGGAAGCCTGACACTGCTGCTACAGCTCGGGAGGAAAACGGACTTGCATGTAACTACAGAAGACGAGGCCTAACTCTCCTGTGGAGACTCCAGTGGAACCCCAAGGTCCATGCCAGATGTTGAGAGGAAACTTCAGGTTCCAGCTTCAGCTCCAGATAGGGACTCAGTTCCCGGCACAGACAGGAGAGGCATCCCGAGGGGCCGCTCTCAACTCGCACAGAGACTGGCATTTCCTGAGGCCAGGCGAGCGGGTCTCTGAGGTCCCCGTCGTAACTTGAGAAGGACCTGCCGCTACTCGAGAAAAACCATAAGGTTCTCGCCTCCAGGCGAGATGAGGACGTTTTCTGCTGCGGCATCCCAAACGAAATCACTCCTTCCCTCCTGAACCTCAAAGGGTCCTTCACACCCTTGTTGCAACTCAAGAAGTTCCTGACATACCCGTCTTCACTCGAGAGGAACACTGAGGGTCCCACCACAACTCAAGAGGGGTCCCAATTCCCCCTCATCCGCTACAGATGAGGGTTCCCTTCCCTGCTTCATCAGGAAAGGATTCTGGCTTTCCCGTCGCACAGCAAGATGACATGCTCTCAACAGGAATGTCGAGAGGGACTCCAGGGGACGTGCCACCATTCCAAAGGACCCCCAAATGTCGCAGTTCACTCCAGATGAACCTGATTTCCCTACCCTGCCTCGAAGGTCACACTGAGCATCAAATCACACCACTGTGGCACGTGCGACAGCCCTGTGTCACCTCGAGGAAAAGCCACAGATCCCTGTGTCAACTCGTAGGGAAGCCTCACATTGCTCTTACAGCTCGGGAGGAAAACGGACGTTATGTCTCCACTCAAGAAGAGTCCTGACTCTCCTGTGGAGACTCAAAAGGAACCCCAAGATCCATGTCAGCACTGGAGATGAAACGTCAGGTTCTGGCTGCAGTTCCAGCCAAGGACTTGGGAACCGACATGACTGGAGAGAAATCCCGAGGGGCCCCTCGCAACTCCCAAGGAGGCTGGTGTTTCCTGAGGCCACGCCAACGGGTCGCTGAGGTCAACGTCGTCAATTGAGAGGGACATTCCGCAACTCGAGAAAAGCCAGGAGGTTCTCCCCTGCAGGCGAGATGAGGCCCTTTTCTGCTGCGGCATCTCGAGGGAAATCACGTCTTCTCTCTTGAACCTCACAAGGGTCCTTCCCACCCTTGCTGCAACTCAAGAAATTCCCCGACATACCCGTCCCCACATTGATGGAACACCGAGGGTCCTCACTCCAGATGAACCTGATTTCCCTACCCTGCCTCGAAGGTCACACTGAGCATCAAATCACACCACTGTGGCACGTGCGACAGCCCTGTGTCACCTCGAGGAAAAGCCACAGATCCCTGTGTCAACTCGTAGGGAAGCCTCACATTGCTCTTACAGCTCGGGAGGAAAACGGACGTTATGTCTCCACTCAAGAAGAGTCCTGACTCTCCTGTGGAGACTCAAAAGGAACCCCAAGATCCATGTCAGCACTGGAGATGAAACGTCAGGTTCTGGCTGCAGTTCCAGCCAAGGACTTGGGAACCGACATGACTGGAGAGAAATCCCGAGGGGCCCCTCGCAACTCCCAAGGAGGCTGGTGTTTCCTGAGGCCACGCCCAGGGGTCGCTGAGGTCAACGTCGTCAATTGAGAGGGACATTCCGCAACTCGAGAAAAGCCAGGAGGTTCTCCCCTGCAGGCGAGATGAGGCCCTTTTCTGCTGCGGCATCTCGAGGGAAATCACGTCTTCTCTCTTGAACCTCACAAGGGTCCTTCCCACCCTTGTGGGAAGGAAATTCCCACACTCAAGAAATTCCCCGACATACCCGTCCCCACATTGATGGAACACCGAGGGTCCCAGCACAACTCAGGATTAGCCCCATTTCCCCACCGTGAGCTCGAGATAAGGATCCCTTTCCCTGCTTCGTTGGGAAAGAATTCCCGCCATTCCCGTCGCATCGCAAGAGGTGGCGCTCTCAACAGGAAAGCGGAGTTCTCCTGGGGTCGGGCCACCATACTCAAAGTCCCATAGATGTCTCAGTCCACTCCAGATGAACGTGATTTCCCTGCACTACCTCGAGTGTCACCCGCGTATCACCTCACACCACGGTGGCTCATTCCACAGCCCTGTGGCATCTCGAGGGAAAGACAGAGATCCCTGGGTCAACTCGACGGGAACCCTGACACTGCTGCGACAGCTTGGGAGGAAAGAGGACGTGCACATAACCCCTGGAGACCAGGCCTGACTCCCCTGGGGAGACTCCAGAGGAACTCCAAGATTCATGCCAGCACTGGAGCCGAAACATGAGGTTCCAGTTTCTGCTCCAGACGGGGACTTAGGACCTGGCACTAACTGGAGAGGAATCCCGAGTGGCTACTCTCAACTCGCACAGAGAATCGCCTTTCCTGAGGCCACGCAATCGGGTCCCTGAGGGCCCCGTTGTAACTTGATAGGGACCTGCCGCAACTCGAGGAAAACCAGGAGGCTCTCCCCTCTGGGAGAGATAAAGCCGTTTTCTGCAGCGGCATCCTGAAAGAAATCACGCCTTTCCTTCTGAACCACAAAGGGTCCTTCACAGCCTTGCTGCAACTCAAGAAGTTCCCTGACATACCCGTCTCCACTCGAGAGGAATAATAATGGTCGCATGACAAATCAAGAGTGGACCCCTTTCACCCTCCTCTGCTCCAGATGAGGATTCCTTCCCTGCCTTGTCAGGAATGGATTCTGGCGTTCCCGTCGCACAACAAGAGGACACACTCTCAACATGAATGTCGAGAGGAACTCCAGGGGTCTTTCCACCATTCCAAAAGACACCCAAATATCTCAGTCCACTTCAGATGAACCTGGTTTTCGTGCCCTGCCTCGAAGGTCACCCCAAGGATCGAATCACACCACAGTGGCACGTGCGAGAGCCCTGTGGAATCTCGAGGGAAAGCCACAGATCCCTGTGTCCACTGATCTGGAAGCCTGACTCTGCCACTACAGCTCGAGAGGAAAACGGACTTGCATGTAACCACAGGAGACGAGGCCTAACTCTCCTGTGGAGACTCCAGCGGAACCCCAAGATCCATGCCAGATGTGGAGAGGAAAACTCAGGTTCCAGCTTCGGCTCCAGACAGGGACTCAGGACCCGGCACAGACAGGAGAGGAATCCCGAGTCTGTGGAATCTCGAGGGAAAGCCACAGATCCCTGTGTCCACTGATCTGGAAGCCTGACTCTGCCACTACAGCTCGAGAGGAAAACGGACTTGCATGTAACCACAGGAGACGAGGCCTAACTCTCCTGTGGAGACTCCAGCGGAACCCCAAGATCCATGCCAGATGTGGAGAGGAAAACTCAGGTTCCAGCTTCGGCTCCAGACAGGGACTCAGGACCCGGCACAGACAGGAGAGGAATCCCGAGGGGCCGCTCTCAACTCGCACGGAGACTGGCATTTCCTGAGGCCACGCGAGCGGGTCCCTGAGGTCCCCATCGTAACTTGAGAAGGACCTGCCGCTACTCGAGAAAAACCATAAGGTTCTCCCCTCCAGGCGAGATGAGGACGTTTTCTGCTGCGGCATTCTGAGAGAAATCACTCCTTCCCTCTTGAACTTCAAAGAGTCCTTCACACCCTTGCTGCAACTCAAGAAGTTCCTGACATACCGGTCTCCACTTGAGAGGAACACTGAGGATCCCACCACAACTCAAGAGGGGCCCCCTTTCCCCCTCATCCGCGACACATGAGGGTTCCCTTCCCTGCTTCATCGGGAAAGGATTCTGGCTTTCCTGTTGCACAGCAAGATGACGTGCTCTCTACATGAATGTCGAGAGGTACTCCAGGGGACGTGCCACCTTTCCAAAGGACCCCCAAATTTCGCAGTACACTCCAGATGAACCTGATTTCCCTACCCTGCCTCAAAGGTCACACCGAGCATTGAATCACACGACTGTGGCACGTGCGACAGCTCTGTGGCACCTCGAGAAAAATCCACAGATCCCTGTGTCAACCCGTAGGGAAGACTCACATTGCTCCTCCAGCTCAGAGAAAAACGGTCGTGTATGTCTCCACTCGAGAAGAGTCCTGACTCTCCTGTGGAGACTCCAGAGGTACCCGAAGATCCATGTCAGCCCTGAAAGGAAACCTCAGGTTCTGGCCGCAGTTCCAGCCAAGGATGTAGGAACCGACATTACTGGAGAGGAATCCCGAGGGGCCCCTCGCAACTCGCAGGGAGGCTGGTCTTTCCTGAGGCCACGCCAGCGGGTCGCTGAGGTCCCCGTCGTCGATTGAGAGGGACTTTCAGCTACTCGAGAAAAACCAAGGGGTTCTCCCCTGCAGGCGAGATGAGGCCTTTTTCTGCTGCGGCATCTCGAGGGAAATCATGCCTTCTCTCTTGAACCTCACAAGGGTCCTTCCCACCCTTGCTGCAACTCAAGAAATTCCCTGACATACCCGTCCCCCCATTAGTGGAACCACGAGTGTCCCAGCACAACTCAGGAGGAGTCCCGTTTCCCCACCGTGAGCTCGAGATCAGGGTCCATTTCCCTGCTTCGTCGGGAAAGAATTCCGGCCATTCCCGTAGCATCTCAAGAGGTGGCACTCTCAACAGGAAAGTGGAGTTCTCCTGGGGTCATGCCACCATACTAAAAGTCCCATAGATGTCTCAGTCCACTCCAGATGAACGTGATTTCTCTGCACTACCTCGAGTGTCACCCGCATATTGCCTCACACCACGGTGGCTCATTCCACAGCCCTGTGGCATCTCGAGGGAAAGACAGAGATCCCTGGGTCAACTCTACGGGAACCCTGACACTGCTGCTACAGTTCAGGAGGAAAGAGGACGTGCACGTAACCACAGGAGACCAGGCCTGACTCCCCTGGGGAGACTCCACAGGAACCCCAAGATCCATGCCAGCACTGGAGAGGAAAAATGAGGTTCCATTATCGGCTCCAGACGGGGCTTAGACCCGGCACTGACTGGAGAGGAATCCCGAGTGGCTCCTCTCAACTCACACAGAGAATTGCCTTTCCTGAGGCCACGCGAGCGGGTCCCTGAGGGCCCCTTTCTCCCTCCAGAGGGCCCTGCCGAAAATCGAGAAAAACCAGATGGTTCTCCCCTCCAGAAGAGATAAGGCCATTTTCTGCAGAGGCATCCTGAAAGAAAACAGGCCTTTCCTCCTGAACCACAAAGGGTCCTTCACACCCTTGTTGCACCTCAAGAAGTTCCCCGACATACCCGTCTCCACTCGAGAGGAATAGTGAGGGTCCCACCACAAATCAAGAGGGGCCCCCTTTCACCCTCCTCTGCTCCAGATGAGTGTTCCTTGCCTGCTTCGTCAGGAATGGATTCTGGCGTTCCCATCGCAAAGCAAGTGGACACACTATCAACCGGAATGTCGAGAGGAACTCCAGGCGATGTTCCACCATTCCAAAAGACCCCCAAATATCTCAGTCCACTTCAGATGAAACTGGTTTTCGTGCCCTGCCTCAAAGGTCACCCCGAGGAACTAATCACATCACGGTGGCACGTGTGAGAGCCCTGTAGAATATTGAGGGAAAGCCACAGATCCCTGTGTCCACTCGTCTGGAAGCCTGACACTGCTGCTACAGCTCGGGAGGAAAACGGACTTGCATGAAACCACAGGTGAAGAGTCCTGACTCTCCTGTGGAGGCTCCAGAAGAACCCCAAGATCCATGTCAGCACTGGAGAGGAAACCTGAGGTTCTGGCGGCAGTTCCAGCCAAGGACTTAGGAACCGATGTGACTGGAGAGGAACCCCGAGGGGGCCTTCACAACTCGCATGGAGGCTGGTCTTTTCTGAGGCCACGCCAGTGGGTCGCTGTGGAAACTGTCGTCAATTGAGAGGGACTTTCCGCAACTCGAGAAAAACCAGGAGGTTCTCCCCTGCAGGTGAGATGAGGCCCTTTTCTGCTGCGGCATCTCGAGGGAAATCACGCCTTCTCTCTTGAACCTCGCAAGGGTCCTTCCCACCCTTGCTGCAACTCAAGAAATTCCCCAACATACCCGTCCCCATATTGGTGGAACACCGAGGGTCCCAGCACAACTCAGGAGGAGCACCGTTTCCCCACCTTGAGCTCGAGATGAGGGTCCCTTTCCCTGCTTCGTCGGGAAAGAATTCCGGCCATTCCCATTGCATCTCAAGAGGTGGCGCTCTGAACAGGAAAGCGGAGTTCCCCTGGGGTCGGGCCACTATACTAAAAGTCCCATAGATGTCTCAATCCACTCCAGATGAACGTGATTTCCCTGCACGACCTCGTGTTTCACCCGCGTATAGCCTCACACCATGGTGACTCATTCCACAGCCCTGTGTCATCTCGACGGAAAGACAGAGATCCCTGAGTCAACTCGACGGGAACCCTGACACTGCTGCTACAGCTCGGGAGGAAAGAGGACGTGCATGTAACCACAGGAGATCAGGCTTGACTCCCCTGGGGAGACTCCAGGGGAACCCCAAGATCCATGCCAGCACTGGAGAGGAAGCATGAGGTTCCAGTTTCGGCTCCAGACGGATACTTAGGACCCGGCACTGACGGGAGAGGAATCCCGAGGGGCTTCTCTCAACTCGCACAGAGAATCGCCTTTCCTGAGGCCACGTGAGCGGGTCCCTGAGGGCCCCGTCGTAACTCGAGAGGGACCGGCCGCAACTCGAGAAAAACCAGGAGATTCTCCCCTCCAGCGAGATAAGGCCGTTTTCTGCAGCGGCATCCTGAAAGAAATCACGCCTTTCCTCCTGAACCACAAAGGGTCATTCACACCCTTGCTGCAAATAAAGAAGTTCCCCGACATACCCATCTCCACTCCAGAGGAATAGTGAGGGTCCCACAACAAATCAAGAGGGGCCCGCTTTCACCCTCCTCTGTTCCAGATCAGGGTTCCTTCCCTGTTTCGTCCGGAATGGATTCTGGCGTTCCCGTCGCAGAGCAAGAGGACACACTCTCAACAGGAATGTCGAGAGGAACTCTAGGGGTCGTTCCACCATTGCAAAAGACCACCAAATATCTCAGTCCACTTCAGATGAACCTGGTATTCATGCCGTGCCTCGAAGGTCATCCCGATGATCGAATCACACTACGGTGGCATGTGCGAGTGCCCTTTGGAATCTCGAGGGAAAGCCACAGACCCCTGTGTCCACTCGTCTGGAAGCCTGACACTGCTGCTACAGCTCGGGAGGAAAAAGACTTGCATGTAACCACAGGAGATGAGGCCTAACTCTCCTATGGAGACTCCAGCGGAACCCCAAGTTCCATGCCAGATGTGGAGAGGTAACCTCAGGTTCCAGCTTCGTCTCCAGACAGGGACTCAGGACCCGGCACAGACAGGACAGGAATCCCAAGGGTCCACTCTCAACTCGCACAGAGACTGGCATTTCCTGAGGCCACGTGAGCGGGTCCCTGAGGTCCCCGTTGTAACTTGAGAAGGATCTGACCCTACTCGCAAAAAACCATAAGGTTCTCCCCTTCAGGCTAGTTGAGGACGTTGTCTGCTGAGGCATCCTGAGAGAAATCACTCCTTCCCTCCTGAACTTCAAAGGGTCCTTCCCACCCTTGCTGCAACTCAAGAAGTTCCTGACATACCGGTCTCCACTCGACAGGAACACTGAGGGTCCCACCACAACTCAAGAGGGGCCCCCTTTCCCCCTCATCCGCTACAGATGAGGGTTCCCTTCCCAGCTTCATCGGAAAGGATTCTGGCTTTCCCGTCGTACAGCAAGATGACGTGCTCTCAACAGGAATGTTGAGAGGGACTCCAGCGGACGTGCCACCATTCCAAACGTCCCTCAAATGACGCAGTCCACTCCAGATGAACCTGATTTCCCGACCCTGCCTCGAAGGTCACACCAAGCATCGAATCACACCACTGTGACACGTGCGACAGCCCTGTGGCACCTCGAGGACAAGCCACAGTTTCCTGTGTCAACTCGAAGGGAAGACTCACATTGCTCCTACAGCTCGGGAGGAAAACGGACGTGTATGTCTCCACTCGAGACTAGTCCTGACTCTCCTGTGGAGACTCCAGAGGAACCCCAAGATCCATGGTAGCACTGGAGAGGAAACCTCAATTTCTGGCCGCAGTTCCAGGCAAGGACTTAGGAACTGACATGACTGGAGAGGAATCCCGAGGGGCCCCTCGCAACTCGCGGGGAGGCTGGTCCTTCCTGAGGACATGCCAGGGGTTCGCTGCGGTCCTCGTCGTCAATTGAGAGGGACTTTCCGCAACTCGAGAAAAACCAGGAGGTTCTCCCCTGCAGGCGAGTTGAGGCCCTTTCTGCTGCGGAATCTCGAGGGAAATCATGCCTTCTCTCTTGAACCTCGCAAGGGTCCTTCCCACCCTTGCTGCAACTCAAGAAATTCCCTGACATACCCGTCCCCAAATTGGTGGAACACCGAGGGTCCCAGCACAACTCAGGAGGAGCCCCGTTTCCCCACCGTGAGCTCGAGATGAGGGTCCCTTTCCCTGCTTCGTCGGGAAAGAATTCCCGCCATTTGGGTCGCATCTCAAGAGGTGGCGCTCTCAACAGGAAAGCAGAGTTCTCCTGGGGTCGGGCTACCATACTTAAAGTCCCATAGATGTCTCAGTCCACTCCAGATGAACGTGATTTCCCTGCACTACCTCGAATGTCACCCACGTATCGCCTCACACCACGCCTCACATTCCACAGCCCTGTGGCATCTCGAGCGAAAGACAGAGATCCCTGTGTCAACTCGACGGGAACCCTGACACTCCTGCTACAGCTCGGGATGAAAGAGGACGTGCACGTAACCACAGGAGACCAGGCCTGAGTCCCCTGGGGAGACTCCAGAGGAACCCCAAGATCCATGCCAGCACTGGAGAGGAAACATGAGGTTCCAGTTTCGGCTCCAGACGGGGACTTAGCACCCTGCACTGACTGGAGAGGAATCCCGAGGGGCTACTCTCAACTTGCACAGAGATGTGATTTCCCTGCACTACCTCGAGTGTCACCCGCCTATTGCCTCACACCACAGTGGCTCCTTCCACAGCCCTGTGGCATCTCGAGGGAAAGACAGACATCCCTGGGTCAACTCGACGGGAACCCTGACACTGCTGCTACAGCTTGGGAGGAAAGAGGACGTGCACGTAACCACCGGAGACCAGGCCTGACTCCCCTGGGGAGACTCCAGAGGAACCCCAAGATCCATGCCAGCACTGGAGCCAAAACATAAGGTTCCAGTTTTGGCTCCAGACAGGGATTTAGGACCCGGCACTGACTGGAGAGGAATCCCGAGGGGCTACTCTCAACTCGCACAGAGAATCGCCTTTCCTGAGGCCACGCGAGCGGATCCCCGAGGCCCCATCGTAACTCGAGAGGGACCTGCCGCAACTCGAGAAAAACCAGGAGGTTCTCCCCTTCAGGCGACATAAGGCCGTTTTCTGCAGCGGCATCCTGAAAGAAATCACGCCTTTCCTCCTGAACCACAAAGGGTCCTTCACACCCTTGCTGCAACTCAAGAAGTTCCCCGACATACCCGTCTCCACTCGAGAGGAATAGTGAGGGTCCCACCACAAATCAAGAGGGGCCCCCTTTCACCCTCCTCTGCTCCAGATGAGGGTTCCTTCCCTGCTTCGTCAGGAATGGATTCTGGCGTTCCCGTCGCACAGCAAGAGGACACACTCTCAACAGGAATGTTGAAAGGAACTCCAGGGGTCATTCCACCTTTAGAGTGTTATTTTAATTTTCTTGGACCCCCTCCTCACTGTAAGTTGGGCTTCCCTGGTGACTTAGCTGGTAAAGAATCTTCCTGCAATGCAGGAGACCCTGGTTCGATTCCTGGGTTGGGAAGATCCGCTGGAGAAGGATAGGCTACCCACCCCTGTGTTCTTGGGCTTCCCTTGTGACTCAGCTGGTAGAGAATCTGCCTGAAATGCAGGAGATCTAGGTTCGATTCCTGGGTTGGTAAGATCCCCTAGAGAAGGGAACTGCTACCCACTCCAGTATTCTGGCCTGGAGAATTCCGTGGGCTGTATGGTCCATGGGGTCACAAAGAGTTGAACACGACTGAACAATGTTCACTTCATTTAAGGGTAAGTAGGATCTTAGTTACTTGGAAGTAAACTCCTTGGAAGCTTACTTCTTGGAAGAAAAACTATGACCAACCTAGATTGCCGGGGTTCAGCCCTGGTGGATCCAGGGTGATTCAAAGGTGGGGACAGAGTCGGCGTCCTTGGAAAAATACATATTTAATTACAGATATATCTAGAGATTAGAAACGGATAGTGTAGTAGGAAAATTAGTGGAGAAAAAGAGGCTGAATAACTTGGTTTATGTGGAATAGCATCCATGCTCCAGATGGGAATTTAGCCAGAAAAACGGGGAGCAAGAAAGAAACGACATGGGGGAATCAGTCTTTCCAGAAACTGATCCCATTTCTTTCTTTTTCAGGTTTTCTTATATACCTTTTGTTACATATAGGGATGAATACAGAGTCACGCAGGGGTCAGCAGTCCTGACCTTTATCAAAATCAGGTGCTTTACATAAAATAAAAAGGTCTTAGGAAGGTTTTACATCATCTTCTGGCCATGAGGCTTGCTGATATTTACAACCCTTTCTTTCTGATAACGAAAAAACTTATTTTTTCCAAGGGTGTTTTTTCTTAAACCAGGCACCACCCTCCAAATAAAGTTGCATTCCTATAGGGTGAGGGTGTAGTGAGTTACAATCAAGAAAGGAATTTATTTAACCCAAGGTTAACATGATCAATCTTAAAGGTTAATACTTATTTCTCCCATATGCTAGTTATATTTATTATAAAGGCAGGGAATATGGAGATATAGCAGCAAAACATCAGCCCAACAAATGAAAATCCTTTCACCAAAATTCCCCTTACGATCTGTTTAGTCTTAAGATAGTGATAAAGTTACATTTTTACATAGCAAGGACACAGTGATTTATAACAAAGTACAGTGGTCTATAACAAAAGAGAAAATTCATTAATTCAAAAAGTCTAGTATTGCTAACATCAAAAACTACTATATTTCTTTTTCTATATTCCAAATACATTGATTAATATATTCCCAGGTGCCTAAGGATATGGAGGCCTAGTGGCAATCATTGACTCAACAGTCAGAAAAGCCCTATGCTAATTAAGACTCTCAAAATACTCCAAAACTCTCTGTGCTGTTTATGGTTGAGAGGTAGTAAACAATCATGTGTGTAGTGGCAGGAGTATGGATAATCCTGTCACACAAGCTAGTTTGCCAGCAGAGAGGTTTGACCTGAGACATCCTTGTCACACCCAGGGCAGGGAATTAGCAGTAATTATTGGCACAACAAATGAAAAAACCCTTTACCAATATAATTCCTAACCAACCCACTCTACTAATAATTTCTAACTTCCCAAAAGAATTTGCCTTTAGTAAGTTTAAAACATCTCGTGCCTCTCATGGTTGGGAGGCTGTAAACAATCACATGTGGCCAGACGAACATATACAGGCAGGCTAAATAACCTTCAGAGTTCATAAGTTGAAACACTCTTGTCATGCCCAGGAATTTTTATTAACTTGGAGCTGCAAGTTAACTCTTTCTCCGAGAGAAATGGTTATGGGGGAGAGCCCCCCCTCCCCCCGTAAAGTACTCTAGTTTTGGGGGTAGATGCTCGGGAACAGGGGGTTTCCTGAGGCTTGATCACGCCTTTGCGTATGCCAAGCTTCCTTCCTCATGACCTTTGCCATGGGCGGAGTTCCTCACGCTGGCCCCCGGCACTAGATAGCATATCTAGTGCTAGTTCAAAAGCAGAGACTATGGTTTTTCCTGTGGTCATGTATGGATGTGAGAGTTGGACTGTGAAGAAGGCTGAGTGCTGAAGAATTGATGCTTTTGAAGTGTGGTGTTGGAGAAGACTCTTGAGAGTCCCTTGGACTGCAAGGAGATCCAACCAGTCCATTCTGAAGGAGATCAACCCTGGGATTTCTTTGGAAGGAATGATGCTAAAGCTGAAACTCCAGTACTTTGGCCACCTCAT
>SJYT01006387.1:84755-106002 GCA_006410635.1 Cephalophus harveyi | reverse complement strand
CAGAGACATTACTTTGCCGACTAAGGTCCGTCTAGTCAAGGCTATGGTTTTTCCTGTGGTCATGTATGGATGTGAGAGTTGGACTGTGAAGAAGGCTGAGCACCAAAGAATTGATGCTTTTGAACTGTGATGTTGGAGAAGACTCTTGAGAGTCCCTTGGACTGCAAGGAGATCCAACCAGTCCATTCTGAAGGAGATCAACCCTGGGATTTCTTTAGAAGGAATGATGCTGAAGCTGAAACTCCAGTACTTTGGCCACCTCATGCGAGGAGTTGACTCATTGGAAAAGACACTGGTGCTGGGGGGGATTGGGGGCAGGAGGAGAAGGGGACAACCAAGGATGAGATGGCTGGATGGCATCACTGACTCGATGGACGTGAGTCTGAGTGAACTCCGAGAGATGGTGATGAACAGGGAGGCCTGGCGTGCTGCCATTCATGGGGTAGCAAAGAGTCGGACACGACTAAGCGACTGAACTGAACTGAACTGATACAATATTGCTCTTTACAGCATTGGATCTTGCTTCTATCACCAGTCACATCCACAGCTGGATATTGTTTTTGCTTTGGTTCTGTCTCTTCATTCTTTCTGGAGTTATTTCTCCACTGATCTCCAGTAGCATATTGGGCACCTAATGACCTGGGGAGTTCCTCTTTTGGTATCCTATCATTTTGCCTTTTCATACTGTTCATGGGGTTCTCAAGGCAAGAATACAGAAGTGGCTTGCCATTCCCAGACGACATTCTGTATATTGTATATTTAAATACAATTTGTGCTGAATAAGCAAAATTGAAGTTAAATTAGCTGTAAACAACTAACTAAATAACACAGCTATAACAATGCAAAGGAGAGACACAAAACTGAGACTTGAAGAGACAAGAGAATTGCAAGCATTGAATATTAATTCTGGATTCAGGTTCACAGCAAGTGTATCTGTCTGTCTCACTTGTTTACTCCATAGATTTAGCCAGGCTGAAAACAACACAAAGTTTTCAAATGATATGAATATCATAATCATTTTAGTGTATTTAGTGCATTTGGCCTATAGGTCATTCTAGCAACCCCAGTTGCATAAAAGATAAATGCAGAGTTTCTAGACCATGTCAAAACATGCAAGACAAAATGGAGTCCATACATTTAAATCCCAAACCAGTCTGACAGCTTGTCAGGCTCTAGTTCAGACCCAAATTCTTCCATGTTACTCTGTGGTGGAAAGCATTCAGAGTTTGGTACAATTCTAAGGCAACTCAGGTGGCTCCAGTTCTAAAGAGGCTATTTCAAGGTGCCTCGTGCTTCTGATTCAACCTGAAGAATAGAACAGAGAGTGAAACTTGGCTCAAAAAATGATCTAATGTAAGACTTTATCTAGAGTGATACAACCTGGAACTTGTTTTCTATGTGGAAACTCTTGAGATTCCCATTTCCAGAAAGTACCAGCACCTAAAGTACCAGTGTAGATCCTGAGAGTTTGTGCTAATAGCCAGGAAAAGACCCAAGATACATGGCTGCACCGGTAGGATTTTTTTCCCTCTCATGAACCCCTGTCACTGTTCATACCCTCTGGCTAAACACTCAGAACTTATATAAATATCAGTGGATTTAGTTTTTTACAGTTGAATTAGAGAAAGATTTATACAAACTGAAGAGACATTAGAACATGAGAAGTATGAAAGTAATGCACCAAGGACCAAAGTTCTTGAGGATTAAAAATAGAATTATTGTAAATCTATGAATGCAGAAGACAAAGTAAAATAGGTTTAAATCAAACTGTAATCTGGTTTAGCTTTTTCTTAAATCATTTTTATCCAGAATATTGATTATTTTCAAAAAAAAAGGAAGTAAAAATAATTCTTACAGATTGGATAGTGCAGGAAAAGTGTTAAAATGTTCTGTTCTCTCTTTGTTTATAGACAAAATGTATAAAGTGCTAAAGTCCTGACAAAGAGATTTTATGGAGCTCAAAGCTCTGATTTAGATTCTACTCAAAAGCAGTCTACTTTTTGGCAGGAGATCTACTTCCAAAGACAAAAGGTCATTATTGTTTTTTTTCTGGAAATTCTTTGTTCTTTTCTGACTTTTTAACCCATTGCCCATCTGCTTTGCTAGCTATTTCAGGTTAGTTATGTACTTAATTTGACCATGATTAGAATCCCTTGGCGGAGAAGGCAATGGCACCCCACTCCAGTACTCTTGCCTGGAAAATCCCATGGAAGGAGGAGTCTGGTAGGCTGCAGTCCATGGGGTCGCTAAGAGTCAGACACAACTGAGCGACTTCACTTTCACTTTTCACTTCATGTATTGGAGAAGGAAATGGCAACCCACTCCAGTGTTCTTGCCTGGAGAATCCCAGGGATGGGGGACCCTGGTAGGCTGCCATCTATGGGGTCGCACAGAGTCAGACATGACTGAAGTGACTTAGCAGCAGCAGCAGCAGAATCCCTTGGACAGAGGAGCCTGGCAGGCTATAGTCCATAGGATCGCAAAAAGTCACAGCTGAAGTAACTTAGCAAGCATGCCCAGCACAGTGAGTAATCAAACTAGTCTGGTTTTCTCCTTTTGGATCATTCACGGCAAAATGTTCACAGTCCTACAAATTGCAGGATTCTTCTGGTAATCACACACACAAGAAGCATCTTTTACCATGTTTTCTCTTTAAACTTCCTTATAAATACTGAAGAGTGAAAACCCATACACTGGGAAATCTATTGTTCTCTATGACATAATTAGCTATCAGTCTCCTGGCATGTTGTTAAATATGCTTTGGATAACACAAGTATATATAGGTATCAGTTAGTCGATCAGTTGTGTGGGAATTTTCATGAACCCATGGACTGTAACCCACCAGGCTTCTCTGTCCATGGGAGTTTCTAGGCAAGAATATTGGAGTGAGTTGCCATTTCCTTCTCTAGGGGATCATCCTGACCCAGGGCTCGAACCCAGGTCTCTGGCATTGTAGGCAAACTCTTTACCCATCTGAGCTATCAAGGAAGCTACCAAGGAAGCACTCTCTCTCTTTCTCTTTCTCCCCCTCCCCTTCCCTATACACACACACACACACACACACACACACACACAGGTGTCTCAGGAGAGCGGCAAAGTGGCTCAGTAGTAAAGAATCTGCCTGCCAATGCAGGAAAAGCAGCACAAGATGCTGGTTGGATCCTTGGGTTGGGAAGACCCCCTGGTATAGGAAATGGCAACTTACTCCAGTATTCTTGCCTCGAAAATTTCATGGACAGAGGAGCCTGGTAGGCTACAGTCCATAGGGTGGCAAACAGTCAGACATGCCTAAGCACATAGCAGGAGACACACACACACATAGAACAAAGCTTTTCTTCTGGTTAAAAAAAAAAAAAAAAAACAACCTTAAGATTGAAATTACAATAATGTCTTAATTTGCTACACTTTACCTGTTGGATGACACAATTTGCCCTAAAATTCTTTCTGTTTAATAATCACAGTATACTGACATAATTAGTTCCTTTAGCAAATGCATAGACATTTGATTTTGTCGAATTTTTGTTTTATATGTTAGTGATGTGTTTGGTGCAGTGTGTGTGTTCTATCTCTCTACTGAACATACATCTTATAGTTCTTAAGAATTGTTTCTACTTGATGTATATCATCATTTTTCATGCAGTTTTATGTCATTTTAAGTGCTCAGAAAACATCAACTCCACATAGACAAAGATACCCATGAATTCTTAAGTTGGAAAATTTAAAAATTATTCCAGCAAATTCAAGTTAAATGTTACTATATTTCTTAAATGTCTTAATAATAAAACAATTTGTATTACAAAATAAGATGTGGAAAAGAGAGAAAAATTAAAACAGCTAAAGATCCGAGTCCCCCATCACTGTTGATATTTTTTATTGCATTTTCTTCTAGCCATTGCATTCTAAAACAAACAGTTTTCTCTATGAGTTTATTTGTACCTGTTATGAGCACACAATAGATATAACAGTAAGAATCTCCACTTAACATAAGAAGTTTGAGGTCACTCAGCAGAAGTGGAATGGAAAAGAATCCACCTGCCAATGCAGGAGACAGTTTCTATCCCTGGGTCAGGATGATTCCCCTGGAGAAGGAAATGGCAACTGACTCCAGTATTCTTGCCTGGAGAATTCCATGGACAGAGGAGCGTGGCACACTACAGTACATGGGGCTGCAAAGAGTCAGACACAGCTGAGCACATAGCATAAGTTTTGGTGCCCTGTATGTTAATTGTCCATTATCTCTATACTATCTATAACCAGAATTGGTGACCATTATAGTCTCCGGTCACATATAGTGCTCAACCTTTTCTAGTCTTGCCTTCTTAAGTATTTGTAGTGAAAACAATCTTTGACACCAAAATTGAATTGCTGTATTAAGCTACCTCTAAAACTCACATCCTTCAGTCCTTTGAGTTATAGGTAAACCAACAAATTTCCTTTTATTATTTAAGCCCTGTTAGTCTGATTATCTATGCCCTTCCAATTTGCATAACTGAATAAGCAATTGATCTGATAAACTGGTTTGTGTCATGTTATATATGAGAATAATGAAGAGAGCTAATGTGCCTCATCCTCCTAGGTGAAATTGTGCATTTTCAAGGAGCCCTTCTGGTGCTGGTAGTTTTTCTCATGCCAACCAGGAACAAAGATTCCCTGCAGGGTATTGCTGAATAGATTAGCAGTACACTTTGAGCTCCCGTTGGGTATCAAACCCTGATTCTGTGGTACTTCTGAAGAATACGCAAAGTCCTGATTTTACCTCTGTGAGAATTTAATATAAAGAAAGTTTTATGTACATGTCAGCACAAACACAAGTGTTGGAGGAGTTGGCTTGTAATACAAAAAGCTATGAAGTCAAAGTCAAACATACCTGCATCTGAATCTGGCTTTAAGACTTTCCAGGTTTGGGACTGCAGAAGAATTAGAGCCTCAGTTTCCTGCATATGCAAAGAAACAACAGGATTATCACAAGAGATAATGCTTATTGAATGCTTCCCATGTGCCAGGCATGCTCTTTATTACTGTGGCTATTTTAACTCAGTTATTCTCTATAAGAAACTTTAGAAGTAAACATTTCTCCCCAATGTACAGATGTTGATTGTTAGACAATTAAATAATATGTCCCAGGTCAAAAAAAAGCAAGTGAAGAGACAAGGATTTGATCCCAGGCAGTCTGATTCCAACATCTGGTTTCTCCAGTTTCTTAAGCTCTCCTCTGCACTGCCTTCTGAGACTTCTATGAAAATAAAAGAAATGATATACATAAGATATCTAGAAATGTGCAAAGCCATACTTTTAAATATTCTGATAACCTGATGACCTGAAACATTTGCAAAAGAGAAGACTCAACTTGAAAGTGTAACTGGACTTAAGACTTAGAGGAAAAAACAGTGAAAAAAAATTTTCAAGCTGAAAAGAACATTTATCTAAACTTTACTACATTTCTCTGGATGTGAAATTCTTCGTCCTTCTTGAAGTACTTTAATTCTGTTCCAAATCTGCTTCATGTTCTATCTTCCAGATTATATTACTAAGAGTTTCAAATGTAAAATCAGAGGTAAGTTCACTCCTTAAAAATAGTATAGCTGAAAAAAACATATTTTATCATTGATTTGGCATAGAATTTAAAAAGCACGGATTATTGTGACTTTCTTGTTTATATTCTTAATCAACAATGTTTATTCACTCAGTAAATATTTATTTATTAAGCAAATCAACATGATGGGCTAAAACGACTGTCTAGAAATTGGTAGTTGAATTAATTATACCAACCAAGTTGATTCTCACAAGTTTGCTAAGAATTCTGGGATAAAGACGTTGTCTCTCTCACAGTAGGTGGTATCTTGTGAATATGAAGTCCTCAGAGCTTCCAGAAAACAGATTTCTATTTTGACTACAGCTTACCTTATCATGAAACCAACCCCTTACATGCCAACATAATCACATGGAAAAAAGCTGTAAGAAAAACAATCCTTTATATTATCATTGAATTTCTGTATTAAGCCATCCCTGAAATTCCATTCACCAGTCCTTTCAACTCTATGTGAACCAATAAATTTCTTTTTATTATTTAAGTCAGCTGAATTTGGATTTTATTTCTTAGAAATAATAGATTTTGGATTGCTATAGCTAACGTCCTAAAATTAATGTGATCTAAAGTTTTTGTCTTTGATAATGATGAGAATGCACTAGCAGGGTGAGTTGCTGTTAGTACCAGGTGTCCCTGGCATATATTTTAAGCTGCAGTTTATTGTTACTCAGCTACTTTGCCACAAAAGATCTGTTAGTTAGCTGATTTGCCAACATTTTTGATTTATATATGCAGGTTTTGTTGTTTGTTTGTTTTGTTGTATTGCGTTTGTTTTGTTGTTTGCTGCTATGACTGCCAGAAAGGAATTCAAGTTTGGACAAATGTCTAAGTAGTTTTATAGCTTGTTGTAATGGTTCAACCAAAAATAGCACATTTGATAACAAGAGAAAGAATAATAAGAAATTGTGGACAGATGTCTTTGAAGAATTATTTTAAAATATTGCACTCTGCTATAGCTGAAATGTTCTACAAAACACTGGGTATATGAGGGAAAACAGCAGAGTGGGGTGAGGGGTGATATTATTTCTCTAATTCTTCTGATTATTCAGCATTCTTTCCCCCACTGGCTTCACCCAATTTCACTAAACCTCTTGGTTTTCCTCAATATGTCAGGCATGTTCACAACATCTTGATTTTTGCACTGACTCTTCCTTCTGTCTGTTAAACAGCTGGATTGATGATGATCTTAATTTTTGTTCCTCTAGATGTTCATATAATTGTCTCCCTAATCTTTAAAAAAAACTTTATTCAAATATCAATTTTCTATGAAGTTTCCCCAGCCAACCACTTAAAACTGTAACCATTCCCCTACAAGCCAGTGATCTCTACTCTTCCATGCTTTACATTCTCTATAGCGTTTGTCACCATTAAACATACTACATGCTATATCTCTTTGTCTGCACCTGCTAGAACATAACCTACATGAAGGTAAAAGTCTTTTGTTTTGCTCACAGCTGTTCCCCCAATACCTACAAGAATCCCTGACACTCAGTAGCTTTTCAGTACAAGTTTGCTAAATGTAAAAATCTGATCTTGTATTAAAACTAAGTTGTTTTGTATTCCGAGGTATCAAGCTCGAATAAAGTCTCTAAGAAAAGTAAAAATTAAGAAGACAGATGTATCTATATGTGAAAAAAAAAATGACTGAGAGGGGCTGCAATCAAAGTATAAGACACTAGACCAAGGAAACATGCCTAAAATTTTGAAAAAACAAGCATGCGTTATGTGGCACGGGTAGGAATCAAGACTTTCTACAGTAGAATGCAACACATTGTGAGAAAGTGTCTGAAAAGTCTAACTCCTCGGTGAATAAAGCAGATTAATGGGGAATGCCCGAAAATTTGCATCTGCCTCAAACCTTTTCTGTGGTGATCCAGGAGCCCTCAAGGAGAAAATATTGCACAACAACTACTACATGGAGAGGGCAGAGGGAAAGTGACATTTGGATTAACCCCACTCTTGAAAACAAAATCACAGGACAAGATTCAAAGGGAAGTTTCCAGTTCTTGTTTTCAGAAAGGAATCAAGAAGCCACCACCAAGGGAATAAGTCTGTAAGACCTTTGTAAATGTCTATAACCTTCATCACTTTCCCACGTTTGTTATTTTTATCTCTTAAATATTTCCCCCAGAGGAATTAACAGTAAAATACTTAAAACAAAAGAAGTCTTTGTGATTCTGTCAAAGGTAAGTAAATAAAGGGTCAAACTGGCCACACTTCACAAGCCTCTGCCTTCCTTCTGGGTAGATAGCAAAACCCCAAAAGATACAGTAAGTGACAGCAGTTATTGAAAAGAGAGGAAAATGGAAAAAGAGGAATCTTGCCAGCTTGCAACAAGAAAGAAAAGAAGAGCCCAGTATGAGATGGGTTCTGGGGAGGTGTTGTAGAAACCTTTAGGATTCTCAGCATTTAAAATTGTATCCCCTCTAAAAGATAGAGTTTATAAATAAATAGATTCAAAAACCATTTTCAGATGTATTCCTTGTGCAACTAATTTATAAATGAGCAATTTAAGTAAATGAGGAATGTTTTGGATTCTTTTTGGAGTGTGATGTTTTGCCAAGCATCTCCAAAAGCCTCAAATATACCTTGATGAGTATCAGAGGCCAAGTCATAGACTGGCAAGATGATTAGCTGATTTGACTGAGTATGACACATATGACCTTCTATGATTATGTTGAATAACTGTTTTTAAATGAATATGCCCACGGAAATCTAGGCTAGGAGATCCCTTGGTAGAAGGAAGTATTTTTAAATAGGGCAAAATATCAAATGCATTTGATAATGAAGTAAAATTTTGCATCTTGTCTCTGAAAATATCCAGAAAAATATGCACATCAAAATGTCTACAAATATCATCACTACCTCTTGCCAAGTTTACCGTATGCATAAATAATGATGTATCTCTATGCAATTTATTTTAACCTATGCTCTAATATTTAATAAGTGCACAGTATTTAATTATATTATAACCTCTATTAATATTTCCATTTCTCTCTGATTAATAGACTAATGATTCTGTGTCTCTTGATGGTACATGACTCACTTGTGTTCTGTCTCCTGGCGTTTATGTCTTGATAGTACACTGCAGATGACCGACAGCCTGCATTTCAAACCTTTGCTCCCAGTAAACAGCTGTGTTTACTAACTTCTCATAGCACAGAAAAGTAAGACAGCAAGAAATGAGGTGAATAAAGAAGGTCTCACTCAGACCTGTTGCTTCGTTTTGAAATAAGTCTACCACAAAATGATGAGATGTCCCGGATGGCTGGCTAGACAGATTCCTTGAATGATGAGACAGGTCTCCAACAATAGGGAAGTGTTCTATCAATCCCTGAGTGCTGTAACAATATACACATGCAAACATTCCGTCCCCACAGAGAATTTCTGGTAAAATAATTTGGCTGACTCTCCAAGTTCAAACAACTGCAGATGCATTCCAATGTGTCATTTTCAATAAAGACAGGTGGCCTGCTGATTCTTCATACCGGAACTCTGCTCTGTGCTGTGAAAGCAATGTAAGCAGCAGTTTAGCCATACATGCATACAAAGAATTTGTGACATAAATCGGAGCTTCTTCAACTAGTTTTATATCAAGCATTCTTTTTTCTGCACCATTCATAGAGTTACAGAGTAATTCTTATAGAGTATTCATAAACAGTAACCCTTTTATTCCAGGGAGTATTAAATTTTTACTCAGCTACCTTAGTGACTGTTGCAAATGTTCTCACTAGCAAAAAAATTAAGCAGGTAGCATTAATTCACAAATAAACTATGCTGTGTTCACATTCCAAACCTAAATGATTCACTGTATTCTTTTCATGTTTGCCTTTTCATGTGGTACCACTTATAAACCCATCTTCATGTTCTTATTATAACTACTTTATGTTTTTTGGAGAAAGCTTCTAGAAAACCAAGCAGGTATAGTCAAAAGTAAAGGCAAATTGTGTGAGAAGCATACAGAATATGTGTCTCTGAAGCTATCATGCCCTCTCTTCTGGTTATTCACCAAACTATTGGCGCCAAGTTTCTCTTTTGTGTGGTAAATTTTGCATTAACCTTGCCAGCAAATAAAGATTACTAGCTGCACAACACAAAACAAACTGTAATTTTGACTCCTTGTCTTGATAAAGAGTTTATTGTTAAACTAAAAGAAATAATGCTGCCTTAGAGAGGCTCTGGTTCTAGGATCCATCTCTTGAGGTAAAAAATTATTTGTAAGCCTAAAGTGTGCAGTCACATGAAATTAAAAGACACCTACTCCTTGGAAGGAAATTTTGACCAACCTAGAGAGCATATTCAAAAACAGAGACATTACTTTGCCGACAAAGGTCCATCTAGTCAAGGCTATGGTTTTTCCAGTGGTCATGTATGGATGTGAGAGTTGGACTGTGAAGAAAGCTGAGCGCCGAAGAACTGATACTTTTGAACTGTGGTGTTGGAGAAGACTCTTGAGAGTCCCCTGGACTGCAAGGAGATCCAACCAGTCCATTCTAAAGGAGATCAGTCCTGGGTGTTCTTTGGAAGGACTGATGCTGAAGCTGAAACTCCAGTACTCTGGCCAACTCATACGAAGAGTTGACTCATTGGAAAAGACTCTGATGCTGGGAGGGATTGGGGGCAGGAGGAGAAGGGGACAACAGAGGATGAGATGGCTGCATAGCATCACTGACTCAATGGTCGTGAGTTTGACTGAACTCTGGGAGTTGGTGATGCACAGGGAAGCCTGGTGTGCTGCAATCCATGGGGTCGCAAAGAGTCGGACACGACTGAGTGACTGAACTGAACTGAACTGACTGAACGTGTGTGATAGAAGATGCCTGGCTTACAAATCGTCAATTTTTTAAATCATAAATATTTCTTCCAATTTTAAAGCCAAAGCACTGTCCTCAGGTTCTTTACACCTTTGTGAGTTCCTAAACCTGCCCATACATACACTCAAGTTCTCTTTCCTGTACTCATGCCATGCCATGCTAAGTTGTTTCAGTCATGTCGATTCTTTGTGATCCTGTGGATGGTAGCCCACCAGTGTCCTCTGTCCATGGGATTTTTCAGGCAACAATGCTAGAGTGGGTTGCCACGTCCTTCTCCAAGAGAACCCCCCTTCCTGCCCCAGGGATCAAAACCCATGCCTCCTGTTTCTCCTGCATTGCAGGTGGATTCTTTACCATTGAGTCACTGGGGAAGCCCTTCCTATACTCAAGCCCTTAGGAAATACCTGAGGGTCCTTACATGACCCTACCATGAACTCTCAGTATAAGTTTGGGTACTATGATGAAGGAATTCTACTTGAAATATGCAGTTTATGTAAATAGCTTATTGAGAGGTCTTAATTGATATGAATATATTTTTTCTCAATCTCTGCTATTAATCATGCTGTATTAAATTTCAGTGCTTCAACTCCTAATGAGAATAGGACAGTTCTCAAACCTCTGGATGCTTTTGACAATTAAAACATGGTTCAAGTTGGTTTAAAACTTCAGTCATGTAACTCTGTAGAGCTTCATAGAATTATTCCTCTCCCAACAGTGGCTGAGCTTCTGGGCATGAGGAATGTGAGTGGAGCTAGAAGCATCCATTTCACTTTACACACCTGCCTTCTGCTTCCATTTTGGATGTTGGGTTAGGGGAGAGAGCTGAGAGGAAGAGGGCAAGCATCTTGTTTAAACAGGGCAATAGTGTTGCTGTTTCTTTGGCTTGTACTGACTGGCAATGCCTTCTGTATCATCACTGTTTGAATGTGGACCTTCATGGGCTGCAGGTGGCTCTTTGGGTGGCCCAGTAACCACCCAAACTCAACTCTTCAACTCCTAAATAAGAGTATATGTGCTCTCTACATCCAATATGGGTTTGACCTAACTTAGGTGAGGGACCAGCAACACTGTTTTAGTTCAATTAATGTCCCATGGCTTCAGACTCAAAGGGAATTCAAATATCAGTACCCTTGTTAATCAGAGATTGGTAGTTCTGGCTGAACTGGAACAAGTTATCTAGCATCTTTCCTTTTCAGCTTTGACTTTGATGTAAAAATCAGACTGAATACCGTATAATATTTTAATTTAAAAACTGCATGAGACACTATATAAAGTATCATCAAATTGACTAGGGTAAATGACAGTTCCACAATTTAATATCTGTACAACTTTAACTAAATCACAACATCTCTGAGTCTAGATTTCTTCAAATGTAAATTGGATAATGATAGTCTCTCCTACAAGGTTAGCTTACTTATATGGATATTGGCAGGTTAACTATAGGCACAAAAGTTATTTTTTTGAAATCCAGTTATCTGTTTATGCATTAAGTTTAAAATTGCAGAAATATTAAAAAAGCATAAAATTTTTATTTCTGAAATTATTTCACGCCTAGATATTTTACACCAAAGCTATTCATTTCTCTCTGAATGTTTTCCAAATAGATTTCATACTACTTCTCATTTCTTGGGAGAAACTGTAATTTTGAAGATGATGTAAGCATATCAGCATTTTCTAGAGCAGTGAGCCTCAATTTTTAGCTAAGAATTACTCACATATATGTTCAAATGCATTGATTTAGGTGCACCTCCAGATATTCTGTTTTAATAGAACTACAGTGGACCATGGATCTGTGTTTTGACAAACAGCCATTGCTTCCTAAGAAATTTGAAGCAGGTGATCCCCAGACTACACTTAGAGAAACATTGTTTTAAGACAAATGCCAAACTCTCACCAATGGATTCCTGTGAATGTTTGCAGCTATGTATATCTTATAAGGAATGCCTTGCACAATAGAAAAGAAAAACCATAGGATTGACTTGTATGACATTAAAGTGTGCCTTGATAACTGACTCTATAGTTATAGAAATTATATTTTCAAGTAATTACAGCACTGTATACTTATGCACAGGCAACTCTATTACAAAAGCAGTTTCTTAGAGGTATAGAGGAGAAAATTGACCTTGAAAGCAATGAGGCACTGAATTATAACCATATCTAAGGGAAAAATCACAAATCCCTATTTTTGTTGTCTAAATAATGGACACTTAATAAAAGAAGTAAAATCTGTAAAAGCAATTAATTTTTCCTAAGCATACTTTCTTAGAAAAAATTATTACATTTTATCTCTATGCTAAATACAATGGCATATGCAAAATCATACGCTAGCAGGTGCTATGCTAATTATTTGCCTGGAAAGTTTTAAATCCTTGATTTAAAATTATGAATTTCATTTTCCTCTCTCTCTCTGTCCCTCTCTGATTCAAAACATTTGCCTTAAACAAGAAAATCATCTGGGAAATCTAGCATTTTGATACAAACAATATTTTTTTCTTTTTATCTTTCTTCATCTTCCCCCTAACCCTCATCTCCAATGGCACTATTCTTCAACAGGTACAATGAATGAAATATCCCTGCTTTCAAATAAAAAATGCACTGAAATGGTAAGTGGCCATTCAGTGATCACCAGTGATCATCATATTGAATTTTTTTTTAAATATAATGGATTATATAACCATTTTGTATACAACAAGGCAATGATGCTGTAAAAGAGTAGGTCTTTTGTTATGAGGTAAACTTCGGTATATTCAGGTAATATTCAGGAGAGACTGCTCTATCATCTCGACTTCTATGTGGAGAACAGATTTCTCTATGGGGACAAAATTTGTTGGAGGATTCTTTGTGCTTATCCTGATGTCTGTAGCAGTTCATGATTTTGCAACTGGGTTTGTACTCATTTAAAATTATTTTGTGTCTAAGCCAGAAAAATTGTGTTATCTAGATTCACTATGATTTCCCATAGTACTTCAGATCATTAATAGAAGCATTACATATAAGACAAATTTGTTCTTGTGTCTCTTCATGTACAAAGCATAACTTTGTCCTTCCAAGAGATCAAATAGCATGTGTGAACCTTATGTTATTCTGCCCTTTCTCAATATTTAAAAACCGATGCCTATCTCTTCAAGAGCATAACAGTTTCTCTAAGGTAAAAAGCTCTCAGTTCAGACTTAGCCCATATAAACTCTATTGAATTTTTCAAATACGTATTGGGTTAATAAAGAATAAACCATGGAAGGCTAATTTTTATAAATATCGAAGTCTTTTTTGATCCTGATAACCTACAAATGCTCAGCATGAGTAAGTTTTCATGGTCAGCGGGCAGTGATTTTGATATTTAACTTAAGCTCTAGCTCGATGTGGTTTATTTCACTTATATGATAATATAATGGCAGGGAAAAATTGAAAACAGCACAAGGGTACAAGGCATGACTTAGAAAGCACTTTCCATTAGGCTCAAGGTCTGCATCATTTACTAGTCATTTCAAGGGTTGTCTTTGTATGTAAATTTATTTGAAGTAAAACAAAAACTGAGAGAACAATTTTTCACTTTATTTTATCTACTTCCTTGCCTGTTTTTGTTTTTTAATCTGGGTTTCCTTTTTCCATCACTCTAAAGGTTCTGACTCTGAACAGAGACTATGTCTTTCCATCATCCTAATAATGATTAAATGAGATGAGTGAAGATGTGCCTATATATATATATATACATACTGAAAATGGCTATCTTATCTTTCATTATTTAAATAATAATAAATAGCAACCTTCAATAAGTGCCTTGTAAACTCAAAATTCCTCAATTTTCCCTGAGTCAGAATAAATCCTAACTCCAATTTGCAGTAGTCAATGGCCTTTAGGCTCAAATGGAAAGACAGAAGTGTGTCTATAGAATTTATGTAACATACATATGGAACTTACTCTATTCCATTTGGATGCCTTTAGAAATCAGGATAATCCCTTTGGAAGGGGTCATGGGCTGGAAGGGAACATGAGGAGTCTTCTGGGTGCTGATCTTTTAGTTTTACTTGACCTTGCTGTTACTTACATGGCAGTATTCAATTTGTGAAATTTGTTAAATTGTACATTTATGATGTATACACTTTCTGTGGGGCTTCCCTCATGGCTCAGTGGGAAAGAATCCACCTGCAATGCAGGAGACACTGGTTCAATTCCTGGGTCAGGAAGATCCCCTGGAGAAAGAAACGGCTACCCACTTCAGTATTATTCCCTGTGAAAAATCTCATGGACAGAAGAGCCTGGTGGGCTACATTCCATGGAGTTGCAAAAGAGTCAGATTCAACTTAGCAACCAAACAATAACATGCTTAAAAATAAATAATTGTATAGATATATATCCCAGAATTTCTTATTGTTAGTACTGCTGACATTTTGGACCTCATAATTCTTTGTTCTTTTGGGTTGTCTTGTGTATTGTAGAATGTTTACAACTATTTCTGACCTAGTAGTATACCCCTTCCCCAGTTGTGACAATCAAAAATGTCTCCACATTTGCCAAGTCTCCTGGGAAACAAAATCTAGAGACTATGTAATAAAACCTGTCACTGCAAAAGACTATGAGTCAGATGTTTAGAAGAAATAATTCCTTAAGATATGGTTATTATAACATAGCAATGAGTTACATTATCAGATTTGAAGTAACTTATGTAGGTTGACTTTACTTGCAATTCATTCTGTCTTCAAAATCATTAAAGTTTATTAGTTTTGATACACCATCTTTCTCACTGTTTAATGTTCATGAGTAGCTTCTATAAATCAAATACAGCCAATTCAGAAATGCTTTTGACAACTGATTGATTGATTAATCTCAGTTTTGAGCAGAATAATTGGCAAGAAAAGTGAACCCATTATAGGACTACATTATTTATAGAAACAAGAGGGCTCAAAATTACCTGCAAGACAAATATGTGAGGGTATTCTCTATTCTGATAACAAAATGTTCCTTTACAGATAACTGTTAAGGCAGACAAGGAAGTAATGGAAAAGAATGAAAACTGCCAAATATCTAGGTATGAAGAATTATTAATACAAGTTCAAATTGCTCACAAGTGTTAAAAATACTCGTGACTAGGTTATTACAGAGAGAGGCCAAACAGGAAAGTCTGAGATAAAGTGCTGCGGATAAAGATTCAAACAACAGGTGTTTTTTTAAAAAAAGAGCATTAAAATTCTAAGCAAACACTTCAAAATGCTGCAGCACCAAACTCACAAACACCACCAAATCTTGAAAACTCTTTTTATTAGGACAAAATTCTTTTGGTTTAAAGGGCATCAAATATGTTTTCCTTTGACTTTTATTTTATTTGCTACATGTATTTTTTCTTTAAAAGACAACTTATGGCTTGAGAAGAGAAATAATGCCATCTGAATTCAAAGTTTTACCAAGAACTGTTTATCAGTGTTTCATTCTGTGCACTCAGAGCATAAATGCTTTCTTTTTTTCCTGAAGCCAGATTCGGATCACTTACTTGAGCTGGGCCTGGGGGAGAAACACAGCGTGTATGATGAGCTGATTAATTACGAGAAATCGAATGCCTTGCAGTCAGGAACTCCGCGCTTGAAAGCAAGCATCAGGACTAGAGGAATGGTGAGATCCACATGCATGCATGGACAGACAGGAACACACCTCAGGGAGTAAGTTTCACTGTGGCCTGAAACAAAGGACTTAAGAATGATTGTTTATCCTTGGCAGGGTGACCTACACGATCTGTTTTTCACAAGGCTTTCAGCATACAACTTTTAAAGTTGAAGAGTCCCCATTAAATCAATCTCAAAAATTTGTCATCTTAAGAAGAAAAAAAATCTATCTGATTCTCTCATTGTTTTTCCACCCCTTTTCATACTCCATGAAACTTAGGTAGTAATTCATAATTAAAGGTTAAGATATGTCTTATTTCAAGCCTTGTATGCATAAATAGAATACTTTGCAACTGTCTCTTGGAAAGAGCTCCTCATTTAAAGAGGAGTGTGTGTCTACCAGGGAGATATAAACAAAGACAGAATAATATGAAATGTTGGGGACAGTATACTGCCAACCCCTGAAAACTTGAAAGCCATTGATAATCATAGATTGGCAAGATCAGCCTGCTGGCAAACTTTTCTTGTCTTCAAAGCTCACAGAAATATGCAGCTTATCCCCTGACTTCGCTGTGTAGCTTGGTTTCTTTTCCATGCCTAATACCCATAAAGCCCCCATTAAAATTACAGATTCATTTGTATAAGAAGGTAAGGTCAAATGGTCCAGTACCAAATTCTCACACAGGAGACTATGCCTATTTTTATTTGCTGGAGTCATTTTAACATTTTTGTTGTGAAAATCATTTGTTTCCCAAGAAATTGCTTATGCAATAAACTTTCGGCCCCCAGAGAAGCACCCAGAGACCTAGAGCCGTGGTACAGCTGTGTTGCTTCACATAGAGGCTCATTTCTCAGAAAGTTGTATCATGAGATACTGTAGATCCCAGCTTCATTACTTCAAGTCACTGAAATACCTGAGACTTTCTCTTAAATGGGTTGATTTTTTCTTTAAATCAAAACTATTAATTCAGAAGAGCATTAAGCCAAACTTTTTGAAATCATTCAAGTTTTTCTGACTAGAAAACAGGTGGATTGTGAGCTTTGAAAGTAAAATATAAAATTATTCCTTAGTATTGACTTTGTTCTCAGCTTGCCTTTGAAAAGTCATTTGGCGCTAAACCAGTGGAGAAAATGACAAGAGAGTTCCTCAAATTTGGGGGAAGGGAAATAAGTCAAATCTGTACTATAAATATTTTAGGATTAACTGATGGTATAAGTGGGATCCAAGTTTGAAAGGTACACGCAAGAGAAAACCAACATCAATAGGAGAAAATATGTGATGGAAATGTTTTAAGATTGTGTGTGGCATTTGTTACCTCTTGTTGTCCTATGGGTGTTCTGTTTGGGAGTGCTCATCTTGTCCTGACCCATCGGTCCAGCATCCTTTGTCACAGAAGGCCTGAGGGGCAGAGGAGGGCACTTCAGTTTGGAAGTTAAGACTCCAGTCGCCCTTATTTGGAAGGATGCTTACTAAGAACCCAACTGCCATCTTAGCTGGTGATCCTTTGTTGCTAATTAGAGAACTGTTCATCTCTCCAAGGCATAAACTTCAAGACTGAAAACATTTCCAAGTATGTGACTTGCAGAGGAACTCAATACATATAACCTAGTTTGACTAGAAAACACAAGAAAAAAAATTTAGAAAATAACTGTTAGAATAACAATGACTGGATTTCATCCCATGGGATGAAAAATGAACAAACCAAAACAAACAAAGCTGTTTTAAAAAATGAAATTTGTTTTCATTACTCTTATACCTTTTTCCTTCTGCCAGTTTTTTTTTTTTAAGTACCGATTTCAGGCTTGCTTTGTTGCTTGACTATCCTATTCTACCTTTCATTCCCTGGTGATTCACTGAATCTTTCCTCTATTTGCTGGGGCAATATACTTACGAAAAAGCCAGTCATTTCCTGGCCCTAAGTAGCTATTATGTGTACTCTCAGTGTCCAACTTTCTATTTCTATTCGTTAAACAACGCCGCTGTCATTTTCCCTGTTTATCTTGTCCCCATATTTCTTTTACTTTTTTTTTCAATTACCTGCAATGTATTTTAAGGATGTTAAATATTTATGGAGTTCCATATATTTATCTGTGGTGTTGCAACTTGTTAATAAGTTGGAGGGGATTTGTTGACTATTGTGCAAGAAAAAAAAGATTTAGAAAATTATTTTCAAAAATACTTTTCTCTTTGGACAAGTGGTAATCACTTAGGGATGATATATCTAATTCTGGACTTCTTTGATATTTAGGAGAAGTATAAGGTTCAAGACGTATAAGGCTTACAAAATTACATTTGAGTTCAAAATATATTGTAGATTTTCCCTGCTTTTGGCAGAAAATTTACCCCTCTAATTATGTTTACCTTAGGCTAATATTAAAATTGGTTTGCATTCCTTGACATAAAAACTGCCTTCAGGAGAGGGCACAGAAAGAGGGACCTGACCCAGAAAAATACAGACAAGGGAGAAGTCTGCCCAGGGGTGCAGATTTAACCTAGATAATACAGAAAGTGGATAAGCCACAAACATATAACCAAGAGGCACTTGTCTCTAAAAAGTGAACTAGAAACCTTATTAAACTTTTCTTTTTTGCTATTGTTTTTCTATTTTTATATTCTTTACCCTGTTTGGATAAAAATCACGCAAAAACTATTTCTTAGTCCACCTTTTTAATGTTAACTTTTCTTTTAGCCCTTTAGATGAAAATATTGGAATATTTGGTAATCCAAAACAAATTACTCACTGGGTTTACTTTGGCAAAAATTTGAGTTATGCTTTCTCTCTCTTTTTTCTTTTTGCCCCATTTAAATGCATTTGAATATAACTTGGATGACATCTCTTCTTCTTCCATCATCATTAACACTCTCTAGGAAATAATAGCAAGTGTAATTAAACCATGCTTTTCTCCAGTGAGCTCCAAAGGATATATAGTCATTATCTCAGGTGTCGACTTACTATCTCTGTGAAGTAGGCAGGAGATAGGTATTACTATTCTCATTTCACAGATGGGGAATATGTGTCATTGAAAGATTAAATGAATTGTCCAAGGTCATACAGTGTTCCTCTTTTAGAACCTACTGTTTAGAGAAATGGCCATGTTGTATCTTATTAGCAATAGATGTTATTACTAATGACTATGATCAACATGAAGGCTTCCATTAAAGTCTTCCAAGTACAAAGGAATAAACTGTTAGATCAAAAGACACACATTAAAAGAAAATATATTCTCCCTAGAGTTTAAGAGAGACACTCAAGTCGTTTAATAGTGCAACTTTTATTAGGCTCCTATTATGTGCCATATACTCACCTTCCACTGGGGATATTACTGTGAAGACTCAGTCCTTGTTTCAAGGAACTTAAGATGTATTGAATAGACCTGGTGTCTTTAAAAGATGCTTATATTTGTTTGTAAGGAAGTATATCAGGCTGTGTGATTATATACTAAAATGCTATTTTGGCCTTGAATTTTTGGGTATATATTTTAAAACTTTCTGATTTTCCCCTTGCTTCCCAAGTCATATGGCTCATGGGTCATTGAATTTACCTCTAAACCCTTTCTACAGGGGTCACTTTTAATTCTCTACAATACTATATTAAGAGAGAACTAAATGGCAAGTGCTCAATTATATACTGTTAAAAAAGATTTTAGAACCCCTATGTTAGTATCTAGAGGACTTTTATTGTAGTAGACAAATGAACTTTAGTGTTCAGACTCTTCTCACATCTAAGTTGGAGACTTAAGGATGTTTCAGTTAGACTGTTCATCTCTCAACATCCAGATTACAGGTTGAATGTCTTCTCAACATGTCTTTAAGGTCATATTCAAATACCTTGATCATTTATTTGGTTATTTTCATCAGTTTTCACAATGCTACTTTAAAAATCCCTCAGTCTTCTGAGATATTCTTCCTTTCCCAGTTTCCATTCAATCACAGAGCAGCTTTCAGGAATCTCTTACCTGTGTCCTCAGTGATGCTGCAGCTCACCACCTTGGAAAGGATCCCTTATACTTTCTACACTGGCATGGGAATACAGCATGGGGACATCATTAGATATTTTAGGTAGTTAAGAAAATCAGCACATGCCCAGTGTCTAAACAATATTGATAGCTTTATCTAAAACCAACAAGCTTCTTTTCACTATTGCACTGACTTTTAGTCATTCAGCTCGAAGGTGAGTACTGGTTGCTAATTGTACTTCCAACCTTTGTGCTGCTCTAGTATGAGTACCGGGGCTTCCCTGGTGACTCAGCGGTAAAGAATCCACCTGCCCACGCAGTAGATGCCGGTTTGGGAAGATTCTTTGGGTTGGGAAGATTCTTTGGAGAAGGAAATGGCAACCCACTCCAGTATTCTTGTCTGGGAAGAATATTGTTGTCTGGACAGATGACCTGGAAGGCTACATTCCATGGGGTCAAAAAACATTTGCACACGATTTAGCAACTAAGCAACAACTATAAGGATAATCTCTCTATGTGCATATTCCAATTTTTATGTAAAAATCCACAAATTTACACATATGTTAAAAAAAAAAAAGATTCCTTAACATGAGTTTTATTTATTAACTAAAAGCCTTTTCTTTAAAATACAAAGTAAGTTCTATTTGCATCTTTTATTTTTTTCAGCATTATTGAGGTATAATTGACAAAATTCCAGAAGTTCTGCTATTTATACCATGAACAAACCTGGAGGTCTTTATGCTAAGTATAACAATCCAGACAGAGAAAGAAATACTGCCGGGTATCACTTGTATATGGAATTTTTTTAAGGTAAAATTTAGTAAATGAATCCATAATCTCATTTTTTACTTTTTGGGAGGCTTTACATTTTGTTTTATACATCATTTCATGTTTCTTTGCATTGTTACTCCAAGGTGGTAAAGGTTTGTGAAAATATACTCTCTTCCAAAAGGATAATACAATTATTTTTATTATTCTATTATTATTCCATTTTCTGGACACAGAGAACAAAATATAGGCAAAAAATTTTAAAATTTCTTTGAATTTCAGAGAAATTTGAAATTTGCTTTCAAAGAAATCAAATATTTTAAGAAAAATTGTAATGTCCATGTTTCGTGAATTCATTAATCAGTATAAATTTTTGCCCTGTTTTGTTCACCCAAGTCTAATCTTTTATATTTACAAAATTAACTATTTGTATGCACTCTCCAGTGATCAATAACATCCTTTCTCCTTAATAGTCAGAAATGAACTTTTCAGAACCTTGGGAACAACATATCTTGAAATAAGGCTTA
>SJYT01006387.1:65186-84525 GCA_006410635.1 Cephalophus harveyi | reverse complement strand
ACACATGTACCCCAATGTTCATTGCAGCACTGTTTATAATAGCCAGGACATGGAAACAACCTAGATGTCCATCAGCAGATGAATGGATAAGAAAGCTGTGGTACATATACACAATGGAGTATTACTCAGCCATTAAAAAGAATTCATTTGAATCAGTTCTAATGAGATGGATGAAACTGGAACCTATTATACAGAGTGAAGTAAACCAGAAAGAAAAACACCAATACAGTATACTGACACATATATATGGAATTTAGAAAGATGGCAATGATGACCCTGTATGTGAGACAGCAAAAGAGACACAGATGAATGGACTTTTGGACTCTGTGGGAGAGGGAGAGGGTGGGATGATTTGGGAGAATGGCATTGAAACATGTATACTATCATGTAAGAACGAAGCACCAGCCTATGTTCGATACAAGATACAGGATGCTTGGGGCTGGTGCACGGGAATGATCCAGATAGAGGGTACGGGGTGGGAGGTGAGAGGGATTTCAGGATTGGGAGCTCATATACACCTGTGGTGGATTCATGTCAATGTATGGCAAAACCAATACAGTAGTGTAAAGTAAAATAAAGTAAAAATAAAAATAAAAAAAAAAGAATTTATTCTCTACAGAAGCACAGATCGTCAACATTTCCAAAAATAGTTGAGAAATAAATGTTAAAAGAACTATTCTTGTCTTTTGTTTTGGCAGTGCTGCTCCTGTTGCTTACTGTTGTTCTACTTGACTATGCATATGTGGTGGAAACAAAATGAAGTCTGCTCTTTTAGCTGTGGATGCACCTTTAAAAGTTCAGATCTATAGGACTTGTCATTTTTTGCAGTTCTAATTGAAATGATAGCAAGAATCATTTGAAGGATGAACTCTTCTTTTCATGATTTCTTTTTTTCACATACTTTCTAGCACCAGTTAACAGAGCAAAGATGTACAAACTCACAAATCTCACTCATTGAGAGAGCTCATTGTTGGGCTACTGTATCGAATATTTATTAAAGTTCTACCATGTAATTTCATTGTTGCACAGATTGGGGATACAATGGGAAGTGAGGATTCTTGAGATTATAGAGTGTCTATTTGAGTGGGACCAGGGAAGTGAGAAGGAAAATAAAATTATTTTAGCTATGTTGTAGAGAAAACAGATGGTAAGATTGGGATAAAAAGTGACCAGGTAATGGGTGGGGGGATCCTAAGGAAGGGGTAATAGAGAAGGTTACTTTGAAGAGATAATACTGACTGACATCTAAATAATGAGAATGAGTTAGAAGGCCAAGATCTAGGAAAAGTTTGTTCCTGACATAGGGAACCACAAGTATAAAGGCTTAGAAGTAATAAGCTTAACAAGTATGAGGAAAAGAGATAGTAAGAAAATTGAACAAGTGCAAGACAAGGAGGGAATGATGCCAAAGAGTCAGTTGGAAGCTAGATTAGGAGGGTCTTAAAAACCATGGTCTTGGGTTTCCCTGGTGGTTCAGACAGTAAAGAATCTGCCTGCAACACAGGAGATCTGGGTTCCATCTTTGGGTTGGGAAGATACCCTGCAGAAGGAAATGGCAACCCACTCCAGTATTCTTGCCTGGAGAATCCCATGCCAAAGGAGCTTGTTGGGCTACTGTTCATGGAGTTGCAAATAGTAGGACGGGACTGAGCAACTACACTTCCTTAATGGAGACCATGGTAAGAAAATTGGATTTTATTCTAACAAAGAACCAAAAGCCTTTGTATGCTTTTAAGCAAAAAAGTGCTTTGTTAGATTTGATGTATTTTAACCATACATTTGTTGCTATGTGGAAATGGACCTTACGAAAATGAGACTATAAGGGAGGTCACAAAGCTACTACAATAGTCCAGATAAAGCATGATATAAACTTGAACTTGAGTGGTGAACAGTGAAAATCAGGAGAAGTAGTATAGTTCAAGAAATGCTTTGAAATTGATTTGAGATTGAGCCAAAGCACTTGCTGATGTGTATGTAAGGAATGAGGAATCATAAACAGCTCCTGAGATTTGGATCTGAGCAATTGGTAAACAAAAGTCCAATTAACTGACAATGAAAACTACGGGAAAAGATAGGGGCAGCAAGATAGGAAAATCAAGAGCTCTGCCTCCTGACACAGGATGGCTTTTGATATCTAAAGATGATATAGACATGAATTCTAGTCACTGCTTGATTACTTCCAGGGATAAAAGTTTCACTACTTTCAAAGTAGCCTTAAGCACATTTCATCTAATCACAATTAATTCCTACAATATTCTTATCACGAAACTACTTGTTTTATAACCTGTCTAGAGATGAGAAAATTAAGATTTATAGATGTTACATAATTTATGTAAAAAACACAACATTAATGCCCTGAGAATTCACATTCAAATTGACTGACCTCAGAGCCCAAGCTCTGAAATACTATGCGTCATAAAAAGAGCTCCTGATAAAGAAAAAGTTTTTCCAGTCAACATTCTGAGGCAGAAAGCAATTCCCAAATTCCTGAGCAATGGATATGAATTCAAATGTGGTCTTAAGGATGAAGACAGAATGCAAAAAGTTGATCCAGTATCCAAGGAGTCCCATTGGCTCCCTCCGATGCCACTAGACTAAACATAAATTTCCTCTCTCGGGGAAGGAGATCGTTCCAAGAGCTAAAGATGGAACTTAATTTACCAGTTGGCTGTTAAGTGATTCCAGATACATAGATTGAAAAGATGCTGGTTCAAAAATTATTTAGTCAGTTTGAAGGAAATTTAACCTTTTATTCTAGGCATTACTGATTGGACAGAATATGAGGAAATTGCCCAAACAGTTGCTTCTATCATGCTCTAACCAGGTTGGATATTAAGAATGACAGAGATCCAGTGGATTATTCTCAAAGTTCTAAGCTGTTGAGGTGGAAGGAGGCAACGTTTAATATTTTTGTATTGGAAGTTGTCTGGTCATCACTTTCTCTTTAAAATCGCTTCAGAAAGATAATTATGTACTGATAATTGTAGATCAGACAAGACAAAGCAATGGAATTTGGAAGACAAAAAATCATTTTAGGCTTAATAAGTAAGAAAATTGTTAACATTTGGAAGGAGAATAATATAAACAATCTCATTAAAATGGTTAAGGTTTTATTCACATTTCTTAACTGAAGAGACTTAAAATTTAGAATTTGGACCATATGCTGTAATTTGTAATTATATCTCAATGAATTAATTAACTTATTTATTAATATAGAAGCTAATTAGTTAATTCAACAGGTATTGTGGAAGTGTCTACTAGGCTTCAAAGTGCTGGTTGTTGGATATGTTGTGACAAGTTCTTTGCCTTCTTGAATTCAGTTTGATAGGCAAGTAAAAGAACAAATAACATGCGTAACTACAAATTCTGTAAGTGGAAGGAAGAAAAAACTGAAAGAAAAAAACTAAAACTCAAAGGGAGAGAATAACAAGGAAGATCTTGACTGGGTAATGTAAAAATATTTCTCTGTAAAGGCAAAATTAGACTAAAATCTGAAAAATAAGGACTCAGTAAAATGAAAAGTTTAAGGGAGAGGAAAGAAACACAATTAGTCCAGCCCACACAAGGACTAAGGACATGGGGAGTTCAGGAAATTGAAAATAATGGTTATGACTAGAAAGAAACAATAGGTGAGGTGTGATGAATTTGAGAATAGGAGCCAGGTCATGAAATGTCAAATAAATGGGGGGAAAGTGGAAACAGTGACAGATTTTGTTTTCTTTGGCTCCAAAATCACTTCAGATAGTGACTGCAGCCACAAAATCAAAAGATTCTCATTCCTTGAAAGAAAAGCATGACAAACCTAAACAGAGTATTGAAAAGCAGAGACATCACTTTGGTGTCAAAGGATTGTACTAGTCAAAACTATGTTTTTCCAATAGTCACGTATGGATGTGAGAGTTGGACCTTAAAGAAGATGGAGCACTGAATAACTGACACTTCCAAACTGTGGTGCTGGACAAGGCTGGACTGCACAAAGATCAAACAAGTCAATCCTAAAGGAAATCATCCCTGAATATTCATTGGAAGGACGGGTACTGAACCTGAAGCTCCAGTACTTTGGCCACCTGATATGAAAAGTCAATTCTTTGGAAAAGACCCTGATGCTGCAAAAGACTGAAGGCAGAAGGAGAAGGGGATGACAGAGGATGAGATGGCTGGAAGACATCACCAACTCAATGGACATGAGTTTGAGCAAACTCCAGCAGATAATGAAGGACAGGGAAGTCTAGCATGCTGCAGTTCATAGGATCTCAAAGAGTCAGACATGACTTAGCAACTGAACAGCTTGAAAGGTCTTATTGAGATATGTGGGCCTTTTTATTTCTTACTTCCAAATGCAAGAGAAACCAGGAATGTGGCACAATTTGGTAGAGGTTCTTCAAAGATCACTCTGGTTGTTAATGTTAATAATAGACTAAAAAGCAAGAAGAAAAGTTATGACCAACCTAGATAGCATATTGAAAAGCAGAGACATTACTTTGCCAACAAAGGTCCATCTAGTCAAGGCTATGGTTTTTCCAGTGGTCATGTATGGATGTGAGAATTGGACTGTGAAGAAAGCTGAGTGCTGAAGAATTGATGCTTTTGAACTGTGGTGTTGGAGAGGACTCTTGAGAGTCCCTTGGGCTGCAAGGAGATCCAACCAGTCCATTGTAAAGGAGATCAGCCCTGGGTGTTCTTTGGAAGGAATGATGCTAAAGCTGAAACTCCAGTACTTTGGCCATCTCATGCAAAGAATTGACTCATTGGAAAAGACTCTGATGCTGGGAGGGATTGGAGGCAGGAGGAGAAGGGGACGACCGAGGATGAGATGGCTGGATGGCATCACTGACTCAATAGATGTGAGTCCGAGTGAACTCTGGGAGTTGGTGATGGACAGGGAGACGTGGCATGCTGCGATTCCTGGGGTCGCAAAGAATCAGACATGACTGAGTGACTGAACTGAACTGAACTGAAAAGAGCAAGAATGCAAGCAGAAATATATACTATTAAGCTATATTTCAAATGAGGAATAGTGATGGCTAGCCTGGGTGGGATGGTCGCAGTAGAAACGGAAAGAGAAGCTATAAATTAGACTTTCACTTTGAAGGTAAAATAAACAGAGCTTAGTAAGATATCACAATGACAGAGAAAATCATTAGTAAAAGGAACAATTTCCAGGCTTGAAGCCATGGGTAGACAGAATTAGTATAAAAGAAAGCAGAACTGTTTTTATGCTTATATTATAACTCAATTGTTTTTATTTAAATTTTTATTGATTTGCCCAGTAAACTGAACAAATATTTCTATTTTTCACTGAAAGAGTGAGAGACCTTTTTCTTGGTGAGCTCAGATAAAGAGAGCAGTCAAGTCTTAGTCTTGGAGACTTTCTCTTTTGTCCTTAGGAAGTATTGAGAGTTCTCTTCCCATTTCTCTAGCCCAGGCCCGTAGAACATGANATATTTCTATTTTTCACTGAAAGAGTGAGAGACCTTTTTCTTGGTGAGCTCAGATAAAGAGAGCAGTCAAGTCTTAGTCTTGGAGACTTTCTCTTTTGTCCTTAGGAAGTATTGAGAGTTCTCTTCCCATTTCTCTAGCCCAGGCCCATAGAACATGACTGCCCACCAGGGAAGATTCTAGGGAGTCCAGTGCATTTTCAAGTAAAAAAATTCAGCATGCTTCCTTTTTTTTTTTTTCTTTTGTTCTCTTTATTTCTTTTAATCTTAGCAAGGCTATCTGTCTTGCAAATATCCAGTGACCAAAAAAAGAAGAAAAATAGAGTTTAGCCTAGTTATTAAGAAGATGCCAAAGAATAAGTTTCAGTTTTTATTTAACAATTTTTATATACCTTAGGAACAGAATATATTAGAGAGAGAGAATTTTATTTTTATTTCATTGGAAATAAGAAATTGACCTTAGGTCCTGACCTTAGGACCTCTACCTTTTCCTGACATAGAAAAAGTCTATTAAAATATATCCCTAATTCTAGCTTTTTAGTTTAGTTTTGTTGTTTTAACTGTTCTGTTAATCTGGTCTCTCTCCCTCTCTCTCTCTCTTATCTTCTGTGTGTGTCTGTGTATTTCTGTGTGTCTGTGTGTATATATGTGTGGCTGTGTGAATCTTTACACATGCACTTAGGTTGATCAGACTACAGAAATTTCTTTCCCATACCTTCTGCCACTCAGAACTAATTCTGAATCTAAATGTGATATATTATCTAAGGTTTTTGTACATATGCTTAAACAAAAATAGTGAATTAAATATTCGATTTCTAGGTACCATAGCCTTGATTGGTTGTCTTGCATCATGGAGATCAAACCAGTCAGTCCTAAAGGAAATCAGTCCTGAATAGTCAATGGAAGGACTGGTGCTGAAGCTGAAGTTCCACTACTTTGGCCACCTGATGCTAAGAGGCAATTCATTGGAAAAGACCCTGATGCCAGGAAAGACTGAGGGCAGGAGGAGAAGGGGGCAATAGAGGATGAGATGGCTAGATAGCATCACTGAATCAGTGAATATGAGTTTGAGCAAACTCTGGGAGATGGTAAAATACATTAAAGCCTGGCATGTTGGGTCCATGTAGTCACAGAGAGTCAGACATGACTTAGGGACTCAACAACAACTTGTATAATGACTTCAAAGAGACTTTTTCTCCTGAGTATCTTGAATTGGAGTTCAGCTCAGTTCAGTCACTCAGTAGTGTCCAACTCTTTGTGACCACATGAATCAAGATTGGGTTTATTAGAATGGTTGTATAGAAAGGTTAATTCAGCTTCGACCTTCTTGAATGCTTATTCTAGGAATTATCTGTAAAATAGTCCATTTATGAGCAGCATATCAACACATAAACAGCATTTATTGAGCACACTTATGTACAGAACTGTAGGGGCTATGGATCAATGTGAAGAAAGCAGAGGATTTAATTCTTCTCCTTAAGAAAGTTACAGTGTAATGAAAGAAGACAAGTATAGGACATATTGATCTAGGAGTCTCACTTACATAATCATAACCCATGGTGATCATATCACACAAAATCAAAATCAGAAGGAATGAACAAGCCTAGAAAATTAAAGAATAAAAGGAGAGGACAAGATAACTGTTCACAGCAGGGCAATAAATGTTGTTCTCTTTCTGCTTGGCTAAACCTGGGTTATTGGTTCAGTGAATTTGAAATGGAAGAACCTAATCATAGAGCATGAAGTACATCAGTGGGGCCCCTATATTATAGCCTGGCTCTTAAGAAACATTTCTCCAAAACTTCTCTGCCAAATTAGGAATAAAACTACTTAAGATCTTCTAAGGGAAATGAAGAAATATTTTGCATCAAGTCCAGGGTATTTCATGGTGGTTATGTGAGAAGATATTCATGCATGTGTGATGGGTCGCTGGGTCATGTCCAACTTGCTGTGACTCCATAGACTATAGCCTGCCAGCCTCCTCTGTCCATGGCATTCTCCAGGAAAGAATAGTGGAGTAGATTTCCATTCCCTTTTCCAGGGGATCTTCCTGGTTCAGAGATTGAACCTGGGTCTCCTGCATGGCAGGTAGATTCTTTACCATCTGTGTTACCAGGGAAGACATTCAGTTCAGTTCAGTTCAGTTGCTCAGTCATGTCCGACACTTGGTGACCCCATGGACTGCAGCACACCAGGCTTCCCTGTCCATCACCAACTCCCAAAGCTTACTCAAACTCATGTCCATTGAGTCAGTGATTCCATCTAACCATCTCATCCTCTATTATTCCCTTCTACACCCACTTTCAATTATTCCCAGCATCAGGGTCTTTTGCAGTGAGTCAGATCTTTGCATCAGGTGGCCAAAGGATTGGAGTTTCAGCTTCAGCATCAGTCCTTCCAATGACTATTCAGGACTGATTTACTTTGGGATTGACTGGTTGGACTCCTTGTTGTCCAAGGGACTCTCAAGAGTGTTCTCCAACACAACAGTTCAAGAGCATCAGTTCTTCAGTGCTCAGCTTTCTTTAGAGTCCAACTCTCACATCCAGACATGACTACTGGAAAAACAAAGCTTTGACTAGACGAACCTTTGTTGGCAAAGTAATGTCTCTGCTTTTTAATACGCTGTCTAGGTTGGTCATAAGTTTTCTTCCAAGAAGCAAGTATCTTTTAATTTCATGGCCATTCATAGTATTCAATTATAAGCAGTCAAAACAATTGTTTTAAGAATTATTGGATCAATAGAAAAGCGTCCCCTGTCACAACCATTACCATAGATTCTCATTCACAGGCACACATATGTAGCCACATCCTTCAGTTTCATTTATTTCAATTCTTGGAGCTCATTTTAACCTTTTACTGTAGTTCAGTTATCTAATTTCCATATTCATTACTCAGTAAGGAGTCTGATTACATTAGATGTTATACAACCCTCTTGAGAATGGAAAAAATAACTTTTGTGTCATGATGCCTACTTAAACTTAACTTGGAAACACTACGGGAGACACTCAACAAGCATATAGTCATCTGACTGGAGGAAGGAGGAGACTAGAGCTGTATCTGTAGGCAAAACTGCATATTCATCACTTTTCCAAATGGAGATATACAGATGAATTTCTCAGTGTTTAATTGCTTCGTGAAGCCTTCCTCAAGAATCCTGTGGAGCATAAACGAAAGAAAAAGAATTAAAGGACCTCTTAAGGATGTACACTTCCCTCATCAGACCCCTTTACTTTGTCCAAGCTCTTTTATACTGAGAAGACCTTCTCTTACAACAAAGTAGAAATGCCAGGAAATGTGAGTGAATGTTAGCAGCAGGCCGCTACTCTGAATCATTTGAAAAATGCATAAAAGCCACTTTCAAACCAGAAACCATCTCCCATAAAGTCACTCCTGTTTGTGACCTTTTGGTAAGTCTTAGGATACATTTAACCCACTCCAGTGTTCTTGCCTGGAGAATCCCAGGGATGGGGGAGCCTGGTGGGCTGCCGTCTATGGGGTTGCACAGTCGGAATGACTGAAGTGACTTAGCAGTAGCAGCAGCAGGATACGTTTAGTAGACTCTAATTAGCAATTTAAGAAAAGGAAATAAAATAAAGTGCTGTCCTTCACTGTTAATACAATCATATTCAATATTAATTGTGATTTGTGTTTCAGTTTTATGGGTAAAAATTATTACATAAAGCATTCATTTACGATATACACATATACTTATTAGATCATCAAGTAAATATATATTTCTTCCTCTATGTAGAGGTGTGTAGAGCTTGAAAACCCTTATTAGGATAAAGTATTATGCTTTTGGAAATTTCTTGTGAAAAAATGAATATGTGTTTAACCAAGAAGAATAATTTTGGAACACTTCTTAAGGGAAGGAGGTTGAAGCAAGGTGCAGTATTTTGGAGCTAGGGCCATTGGGACACAGCTTTGGAGATCTGAGGAGTGGATTCATAACAGAGAGGTGCAAAGATGGCAATGTTAAGCACCACTTATTCCCTGGTGGTTCAGATGGTATAGAATTTGCATGAAGATATAATCACTGGGTTTGACCCCTGGGTCAGGAAGATCCCATGGAGAAAGAAATGGCTCCTCCCTCTAGTATTTTTGCCTGGAGAATATTATGGAAAGACGAGCCTAGTGGGCTACAGTTCATGGGGTTGCAAAAAGTCGAACAAAACTGAGCTACTAAACACACTTGATAATTTTGTTCTGGGCCAAGCCTGAAAGGATGACACTAAGCAGACACATTTACCTTTTTTGAATAACAAAATGACTATAATCCTGGAAAATTATATTTTACCTAAAACTTCTACACTTACAACTTCTACCTTCAAATACAATGCAGGGACAGGTGACAATCACCACAGAGAATATTTTCCAGAAACTGAATTAGGAAAACAAATCCAAGTTATTTGAAATGACTTTTTAAAAAATTAGTCAATAAATGTATTCTAAGCCAATGATATAATGAGATATATCTAACAAAAATGGAAATAATGAAGTCAATATGATCTTTTAAATGCTTATAACTTCAAAGAAATTATGGCCTAATAGTCATAGGTTAGAACATAATTCCAGTTTAAATATATCATTGACATATCTTCTGTTTTATGTTATGATTTCAAGTTAAAAATTAAAATTTTGCTAAGTTTATAATTGGCATTGGAACATTTAAAATAATTTAATACTTATCTTATTCATGAGTTGGTAAAACATTGAAATATTAACCAATAGCTAGCATTTGCCTGACACTAGATGAGTGAGTGAATGAAGTTGCTCAGTCCTGTCCAACTCTTTGGGACCCCATGGGCTGTAGCCTACCAGGCTCCTCCGTCCATGGACTTTTCCAGGCAAGAATACTGAAGTGGGTTGCCATTTCCTTCTCCAGAAGATCTTCCTGACCCAGGGATTGAACCCAGGTCTCCCACATTGTAGGCAGACGGTTTACCATCTGAGCCACCAGGGAAGTCCTAGAAGTCCTAGACACTAGATGAGGCTTGAGAAATTAAGAGAGCCTTTATTCATCAGAAATTTAAATTAGATTCTAATTCCTATAAAGGATTATAAACATGTGGAAAAATGAAAAGAAAAAAAAAAGACTCGCTGTTTAAATTGCTCCATATTTCTCTCAGTCTAACAACCTTCACTTTCTGTTTCATTCTTTTGTTTTATATAAAGTCTAGAAAATTTATTATCTTAGTAATTTAAAAATTTTGAATGAGGCTTGAAACTTCTAATCCTAATCTGAGTATATAAAGAAATATTATAGAGTTAGAAAGCAAAGAAACAGGTAACTAACAAGTGGTACAGTATTATTAAAGTACAGATTTTGTTCAAATTTCACAAAGTTTATGCTAGTATCCATTATTTGTTTTCATACCTTATTCAAGACTCCACATTCTATTTAATTGAGCAGCTTTAGCTGCATGCAACATATTCTGGTAAATTCTCTTTTCTATTTTTATTCTATTACAAATGTTTTCTAAATTTCCTTGTTATGGCTTCTTAGATACACCCATCCTTTAGAATTGGACATTTAATTTCCAAATACAAGGTATTTTGTTTACAGTATCTTTAATGTTAATTTCTCATTTTGATATTAATTTCTCATTTAAATGCTTTCTTTTCTGTGTGTGTTTTTTTTTTTTTTCATTCTGTCTCTTTTGAGGCTTTTGATGGCTAAATTGAAGATCTCTCTTGATAAATGTCACATTGCACTTGAAAATATGTGCATTATTTTCAAAAATCTTTTGATTTTGATTTCTAACACAATTCCACAGTGATAAGAGACTCAGTGTGATTTCAATACCTTTGCTGCTGCTAAGTCGCTTCAGTCATGTCCAACTCTGTGTGACCCCATAGACGGCAGCCCACCAGGCTCCCCCCGTCCCCGGGATTCCCCAGGCAAGAACACTGGAGTGGGTTGCCATTTCCTTCTCCAATGCATGAAAGTGAAGTTGCTCAGTCATGTCTGACTCCCAGTGACTCCATGGACTGCAGCATGCCAGGCTCCTCCATCCATGGGATCTTCCAGGCAAGAGTACAGGAGTGGGATGCCATTGCCTTTAGATCGTAAAAATTTGCACCTTGTTTTATGTCACTGGGTCTGTTCCAATGTGTCTTAGTTTGTAGTCTATGGGAAATTGAATAGAATTTGTATCCTACTCTTGTGCAAAAATTACATAAATCTTAATTATGTTCAATTGGTTCACAGTATGATTCAGGTCTACTATTAATATATCCTTCTACTTCTCTGTATATTCATTCTATTAATTTTTGAAAGTTTGATATTGAAACTCCAACTAAAAATCTTAGTTTATCTACTTAAAAAGTAATTGTAATATATAGTGGAACTATATGTAACTTTATTCTGTGTTTTCCAAATCACCTGTAAATGTATTATCATACATTCATAATTTAAAAAAAAATTTTTTAAGATTTCTTTTCTTTCCTTGTTTCTTTCATTCTCTCTCTTCTTTCAATCAATAGGTCCATCAACCAATGTAAAAACATTGCTACAGCTGGGGTCATAATACAAGTTTACATACATAGATTGTAATCCCAAGAAACATATCTTGATTAATTGATATAGCTGGAGAGTCAAGACATACTAATAAAAGTATAAATAACAGTGCAAGAGAGAACCTATAAAGCCACAAGCATGTGATAAGACAAGATGTGTAGGAGTTCAGGGGTGGTGTACCTTGACACACTGAAAATGATCAAAGGAGTTGAATCATAAGGAAAGATTAAATCCCAGGCTAGAAAAATAGAGTAAAAGCACTGATAGAAGAATGTATTTAGAGACTCATGAATACATCTGGTTGACTACTGGAAAGGATTTGTAGAACAGCTATTAAAAGAAAATATAGGGAGTTAGGTGGAGGGAAATGCTACTATTGCATCTTAAGTCTTGCACTTCTAAGAATCTAAAAGGATAGGTCTTGTATATTTGTATAAGGTCACCAAAACTGCCTTCTCCTGTTTCCACTCCCTCCTTCACCTGATTGGATCAGGGTTAGGTGACTGATGCAGGCTGGATGAACCAGATTATCTTCTCCAGAAATTTGGAATAGAAACATTGTAAACCTGAGTCAGCCTCAGGAAGAAAAACAGCAAGATCATGGAGCAGAATAATTGCAGTGGCAAACTGAGGACAAATACAAACTATAGTTAGTTATTATGGGGTAGCAGAAGAGATATGAATGGAGCAAGAAATGGATCTAAACACATAGAGAAATATATGATAGGATGTCTAAATATGTCAATCCCAGCTCTTCCTCTAACAAGCATATCAATACTTGGAAAGTTACTAAACCTTCTTGTAGAGTAGGATGCAGTAGAAATAGTAATTTCCTTAGGCTGTTGTGAGAATTAAATGAGATAATGCACAGAAATTTCTTAGAACAGTAGCAGGATCATGATGAATAATGTGAACTATTGTTATTATTAAATTATTATATCCTAGTATTGCCTTGATTTCTCACATGTGAGTCCTTACATTCTTAAAATTAATTCACTGCTCAAAAAAAAAAAAAAAATAGTTTGAACTAGTTTGACCAGTCCTATTTTCCTTGCCACCAAATACTTCCTGACCTCAGTGACTTAAAATATAAATTTGAGTCAGACAAGGAATATTTTAGATATGAGACTAAGAAATTTGAAATCAGACCACTGAAATATCCTTCTTCTAGGTCTTCCTTTCTCAGTCATCTGACTTCCCAGAATTCAAACATGTACACTGAATCTCTCACTTGCCCCAAATTTTCAGTTTCGGAAAGTGCAGTGAAATGGAGAAAACTTGGTTTAAAAAACTATAGGAAACTTTATTGAGAATTTTCTCTTTTTAAATGCAGTTTGAATTGTGGAATTTTCTTAAGCATTTTCTATAATTTTCAAGATGCTTAGAAATAAAGAAACTTAAACTAAGAGCATACTTAGACTTTTATGTGATCACTGGCAAATCCACTCTATTCAAGAAACCCAATATAATATAAATTTTCATTTCTAAATGAATATAAGAAACATGAGTTTTCTGAAGTGGTTTGTCAGAGGTGAGTTCCTAAGTGAGCTATAGCAATGTATTATTCTTCAGATTTTCTATTCCAGGTAAGATAGGATCTGGGAAGGATTTTATGATTTTTACCATTATATATATATATATATATATATATATATATATATACACACAAGCAATTTTCATTAGGGGTAAAAAGATATGCCACTTTAATTAGCGATGTTTGTGATTAATTTTGGAGTTACTTTTTAAGACTAATTTTTGATATCCATTTAAGTTTTATATGTGGATTTATATTCAAACAAGTAAACAGGGATCCTTACATGACCATCTTATATATATATATACACACAAGCAATTTTCATTAGGGGTAAAAAGATATGCCACTTTAATTAGCGATGTTTGTGATTAATTTTGGAGTTACTTTTTAAGACTAATTTTTGATATCCATTTAAGTTTTATATGTGGATTTATATTCAAACAAGTAAATAGGGATCCTTACATGACCATCTGTAACAATCTGTGAGTAAAACCAAAGGCTGCAAAATTATTCTTGAATAATGAAGATATATATATATAGCAACCATATTTCTATTATTACAGTTTGATCTGAATGTTTGTGCTTAGTTGCTCTCTCATGTCCAACTCTCGCGACCCCAGGGACTGTAGCCCCCAGTTTCCTCCATCCATGAGATTCTCCCCACCAGAAATACTAGAGTGGGTTTTCATGCCCTCCTCCAGGGGATCTTCTCAACCCAGGGGTCAAGCCCAGGTCTCCTGGATTACAAGTGGATTCTTTACCATCTGAGCCACCAGGGAAGCCCAAGAATACCCGAGTGGGTAGCCTATCCTTCCTCCAGGGGATCTTCCCAACCCAAGAATTGAACTGGGCAACCTGCATTATAGGTGGATTCTTTACCAACTGAGCTACCAGGGAAGCCCTTGATCTGAATATGATAACCCTAATATAAGTCTTTAAATACATACTTGATTCCAAGAACAACAATGGAGAAGGGCATGGCAACCCACTTCAGTATTCTTGCCTGGAGAGTTCTATGGACAGAGGAACCTGGCAGGCTGCAGTTCACTGGGTCACAAAGAGTTGGACACAACTGAGCAACTAAACAACAGCAACAACAAGAACAATGTACTTAAAATTTATTCCACAATGTAATTAACAAAACAAAATTCTTGTTTTAAAATAACAAATCATATAAAAAATTTTAATGACATTTAATTCTGTTTCTCAATCCAAGTGAAATGAGTAAATTGCTATTAATTTTTTAAAATAGACAGTTTCAAACTTTCAATTACAAAACAAATTTAGATTTACAAAAAAGTCGCAAGGATAGTAAAGAAAGTCCCTGTATGCCATTAATCCAGCTTTCACTAATGTTCATATCTTACATATCTATAGGACATTTTAGAAAGCTGAGAAATTAACAATAATACAATATGGTTATCAAGGCCAGAGACTTTATTCAGACTTCATGGTTTTTCCACTAATGTTCTGGTCTATTGAAAATTCCATGTCACACTTTGTTCTCCTGTATCCTAAGCTATTCAAATCAGTGACAATTCTCAGTCTTTCATTGTTTTTCATTACTTTGACACTTCTAAAGTGTGTTTGTCAGGGATTTTGTAGAATATCCTTTTATTTTGGTTTGTTAATGTCTTTTCTTATTGCAAAATTCAGATTTAAAGAAAGTGGGAAAGACCACTCAGGTATGGCACTAGACCATTCAGGTACAACATAAACCAAATCCCTTACAACTATACAGTGGAAGTGACAAACAGGTTTAATGGATTAGATTTGATAGATAGAGTACCCGAAGAAGTATGGACAGAGGTTCGTGATATTGTACAGTAGGCAGTGATCGAATCCATCCCCAAGAAAAAGAAATGCAAAAAGGCAAAGTGGCTGTCTGAGGAGGCCTTACAAATAGCTGAGAAAAGAAGAGAAGCAAAAAGCAAAAGAGAAAAGGAAAGATATATCCATCTAAATGCAGAGTACCAAAGAATAACAAGGAGAGGTAAGAAAGCCTTCCTCAGTAGTCAACACAAATAAACAGAGGAAAACAATAGAATGGGAAAGACTAGAGATCTCTTCAAAAAACAATTAGAGGTACTAATGAACATTTCTTGGAAAATGGGCACAATAATGGGCAGAAACAGTATGGACCTAACAAAAGCAGTAGATATTAAGAAGAGGTGGCAAGAACACACAGAATAACTATACAAAAAAAGATCTTAGTGACCCAGACAACCATGATGGTGTGATCACTCACCTAGAGCCAGACATCCTGAGGCCTTGGGAAGCATCAAAACAAACAAAGTTGGTGGAGGTGATGGAATTCCAGCTGAGCTGTTTCAAATACTAGAAGATGATGATGTGAAAGTGCAGCATGCAATATCCCAGCAAATTGGAAAACTCAGCAGTGGCACAGGACTGGCCAAAGGTCAGTTTTCATTCCAATCCCGAAAAAAGGCAATGCCAAAGAACGCTCAAACTACTGCACAATTTCACTCATCTCACACACTAGCAAAGTAACGCTCAAAATTCTCCATCCTAGGCTTCAACAGTACATGAGTGAAAAACTTCCAGATATTCAAGCTGGATTTAGAAAAGGCAAGGAACCAGAGGTGAAATTGCTAATATCTGTTGGATCAGAATAAAAGCAAGAGAATTCCAGAAGAATATCTAATTCTGGTTCATTGAATATGCTACAGTTTTTGTGGGGATCATAAGAAAATTTGGAAAATTCTTAGAGCTGGGAATACCAGACCACTTTACCTGTCACCTAAGAAATCTGTATGCAAGTCAAGAAGCAACAATTAGAACTGGACATGGAACAACAGATAGGTTCCAAATAGGGAAAGGAGTACGTCAAAGCTGTATATTGTCACCCTGCTTATTTAAATTATATGGGGAATAGATCATATGAAATGCTGGGCTGTATGAAGCACAAGCTGGAATCAAGATTTCCAGGAGAAATAGCAATATCCTCAGATAGGCAGATGACATCATCCTTATGGCAGAAAGTGAAGAACTATAGAGCCTCTTGATGAAAGTGAAAAAGGAGAGTGAAAATGCCAGCTTAAATCTTAACATTAAAAAAATGAAGAACATGGCAACCAGTCCCAACACTTCATGGCAGAAAGCTGGGGAAAAATGGAAACAGAGACTTTATTCTTGGGCTCCAAAATTACTGCAGATGGTGACTACAGCTGTGAAATTGAAAGATGCTTGCTCTTTGGAAGAAAATCTATGACAAAACTAGACAGCATATTAAAAAACAGAGACATTACTTTGCCAAAAAAAGTCCATATAGTCAAAACTATGATTTTTCCAGTAGTCATGTGTGGATGTGAGAATTGGACCATAAACAAAGCTGAGCACCAAAGAATTGATCCTGTTGAACCATGGTGTTGGAGAAGATTCTTGAAAATCCTTTGTACTGCAAGGAAATCCAACCAGTCAATCCTAAAGGAAATCAGTCCTGAATATTCATGGGAGGGGCTGATCTGAAGCTGAAGGTCCAATAGTTTGGCCACCTGATGTGAAGAACTGACTCATTGGAAAAGACACTGATTCTGGGAAAGGTTGAAGGCAGGAGGAGAATGGGATGACAGAGGATGAGATGGTTGGGCAGCATCATCTACTTGATGGACATGAATTTTAACAAGCTTGAGGAGCTGGGGAAGGACAGGAAAACCTGGCATGCTGCAATCCATGGGGTCACAAAGACATGACATGACTGAGTGACTGAACTAAATGAATATCTTCATGATTAACTGAGCTTATGGATTTGGAAGAGGACATCACAGATGTGAACTACCCTTTCCATCACAATGTGTCAGAATATGCATGCCAGCATGACTTGTTTCTGGTGATGTAAATCTTAGTCACTGTATTACATTAGTGTCTGCAAGGATTCACCATTATATTTTCCTTTTCATTATTCTTTGGAGTTCAGTTCACTTCAGTTGCTCAGTCATGTCCAACTCTTTGCGACCCCATGAATCGCAGCACGCCAGGCCTCCCTGTCCATCACNTGAACCTGGGTCTCTTGCATTGCAGCCAAATTCTTTAACCAACTGAGCCAATAGGGAAGCTCAAACTACCTTCAGTTCAGTTCAGTTCAGTTCAGTCGCTCAGTTGTGTCCGACTCTTTGCGACCCCATGAATTGCAGCACGCCAGGCCTCCCTGTCCATCACCAACTCCCAGAGTTCACTCAGACTCATGTCCATCGAGTCAGTGATGCCATCCAGCCATCTCATCATCTGTCATCCCCTTCTCCTCCTGCCCCCAATCCCTCCCAGCATCAGGGTCTTTTCCAATGAGTCAACTCTTCGCATGAGGTGGCCAAAGTACTGGAGTTTCAACTTTAGCATCATTCCTTTCAAAGAAATCCCAAGGCTGATGTCCTTACTCCCCCCAGATTTATTTTCTCTAAGTCATTTTTTAAAATATATGAACATGTATAATGTCTCAGTTCTGTTCCATATATCCTATCGATGAAATACTACTAGGCTATCCTAATTATACTTTATTATGCTTTTGTAGATTCTGATTTATAAAATATTTGTACAGTTTTTCTCTCCAATTCTGTTATTAGCTCAAGGGAAACACTGTATTACTATTTTAAGATATTTACAATTAACAAAAGAATGCTAAAAATGGAAAGATAATAGGAGGGGAAAAATGAGGAAGGAAAGTGGGAAAGAAAGGAAAAGAAGGAAGAAAGTAAGAAAAGAAAAAAGGAAGAGAGAGAAAAGAAGGAAGGGAGGGAAGGAAATAGTAAGGAATGGAGAGAATTTTGTTTTTCTCTTGTTTCAGTATTTTTCTAAAGAAATAGGTATGATTCAAGAAAATTGATCACAAAAATCACAGAGAATCACAAAAAATCAAAAGCCAAAAAGGAATGAATGTATTTTATTCCCTAAGTTAATAATTATCTATAAATAAATGTAAAATAGTATGCATACTTAGTGTAAGTACTGGAGTGTACTTAGTATAAGTCTCCTAATTAGAAGACTGAGGAAGAATTCACTTTGCTTAGGAAATGAATAGACTTGTCTCTACCACTTTCAAACTACAAAATAAGCAGTATATCTATACACCTTAATTTCCTCTCCTTAAAGAGAGTAATATTTGCCTTACAGTAGTGGTAGTGGGCTACCCTCGTGGCTCAGATGGTAAAGCATCTGCCCACAATGCGGGAGACCCAGGTTTGATTCCTGGGTCGGGAAGATCCCCTGGAGAAGAAAATGGCAATTCACTCCAGCACTCTTGCCTGGAAAACCCCATGGATGGAGGAACCTGATAGGCTACAGTCCATGGGGTTGCAAAGAGTCGGACACGACTGTGTGACTTCACTTTTTAGTTGTAGTAGTGCTAGCTGCTCAGTTGTGTCCGACTCTCTGTGACCCTATGGACTGTAGCCTGCCAGTCTCCTCTGTCCATGGAAGTTTCCAGGAAAGAATATTGCTGTGGGTAGCCATTCCCTTCTCCAGAGTATATTCCCGACCCAGTGACTGAACCCTGGTCTCCTGCATTGCAGGCAGATTCTTTACCATCTAAGCCACCAGATCAGCCCGTTTACCTTATAAAATGGTTAAAAATTAAATAATATAATGAATGCAAATACTTCCCAGTGTCTGAAAAAATTATGAAATAAATTTATTTCACTAATTAAAATAATTACTTAGAATTGTAAGGAGGGAGATTTCCACTGATTAATTTTGAGGTATCTATTGCTTCAAGTAGTACACGTTAAACAACTATTCTGTGGTCATAAATTTTGTTTTGCTTTAGTTTATTCTTTTGTTTTTTGGTTTTCATTTGGTCACTGGGGGAATAATTTTAAAATTAAAGTGGTG
>SJYT01006387.1:46908-60424 GCA_006410635.1 Cephalophus harveyi | reverse complement strand
TTCTAACTGTTGCTTCCTGACCTGCATACAGATTTCTCAAGAGGCAGGTTAGGTGGTCTGGTATTCCCAACTCTTTCAGAATTTTCCACAGTTTATTGTGATCCACACAGTCAAAGGCTTTGGCATAGTCAATAAAGCAGAAGTAGATGTTTTTCTGGAACTCTCTTGCTTTTTCCATGATCCAGTGGATGTTGGCAATTAACTCCCTATTAACCCCAGAGGAAACTGGTGGGTTATAAGCCATAGGGTCTCAGAGACAGACACTAGTGAAGTGACTTAACACACACACACTGCTTAGATTACATGTCAGGGGACAGAGCTAGGAAATACATGTGTGTATACTAACCTATGGATATAAATATTTCTATATCTATCTATCTCTGGAGAAGGAAATGGCAATCCACTCCATATGCATATATCTGAATGCATATATTTAAAATAAACATGAGTTCAATCCATATCTTTGATATGGACAAAATTTTCAAATGCAACTTTTAGGTCAGCACAAATTTCATTCAAATATCCATACATCTAGAAAAATTTTAAAGCCCTCTCAGTGTGGTCAGAGACACAAGCAATTCACTCTAATCTAATGTTTTAAGTAATATATTTATTGAACTTGTTTGAAACAAAATAAGCAGATGTTAGATTACCAAGTTATATTGACTATACATTCATTCCACAAGCATTTGCTGAGCATTTATTAAGCACTGAGAAAAGTAGCAACAGTAAGATTTGCAAGGATCCTTACCTCATAGTTTTTATTTAAAGAGTGCTATGCATTATTTTCATCATTTAAATTGCCCATAACTCATTAAATCTTGTTTTATTTTTTATCACAAAAATACTCTCAAATTTTTTCATGTCCTTAGAATAATGGTGCTCTAAAGTCTAGTCAAGGCTATGGTTTTTCCAGTAGTCATGTATGGATGTGAGTTGGAAGAAAGTGAAAGTAGTGAAGAAAGCTGAGCGCCGAAGAATTGATGCTTTTGAACTGTGATGTTGGAGAAGACTCTTGAGAGTCCCTTGGACTGCAAGGAGATCCAACCAGTCCATTCTAAAGGAGATTAGTCCTGGGTGTTCTTTGGAAGGAATGATGCTAAAGCTGAAACGTCAATACTTTGGCCACCTCATGCGAAGAGTTGACTCATTGGAAAAGACTCTGATGCTGGGAGGGATTGGGGGCGGGAGGAGAAGGGGACGACAGAGGATGAGATGGCTGGATGCCATCACTGACTCAATGGACGTGAGTTCGAGTGAATTCCAGGAGTTGGTGATGGACAGGGAGGCCTGGCGTGCTGCAATTCATGGGGTCGCAAAGAGTTGGACACGACTGAGCGACTGAGCTGAACTGAACTGAACTGAAAGGGACAATGAAGATGCTATAAAAGTTTTACTTTCATCATATGATCATATAACATATCAATCTATAACCCAATTTTTAATAGATTTAGTTTCTGTTTTAATTTTTTCCTCTTTAATTCTCTACTTTTCTTAATACTTTATTAATAACTAATCAGATCAAACATATTGATATATTTCTTAGAATAAGTATATAATGTTATTTATGCCTTAAAAAACTGATTAAGAGCTTATATGAGATGAAGACAAAAAGAATTCTTGGCAACATCAGTTGAAAACGAAGCCTTGTTACCTATATTTGCTGTATATACTTGGCCTATTGGCTGCCAAATCCATGCCCATCTGTTTAGATGGCAGGCTGCCTACTCATAAGTTGGCTGGTGTCTTATACTATGACATGAGTTCCAGCCAATGACAGCTAACAAAATGCTTCAGGAGGCAGCTCTTCTTACAGGAGGTCCTTTCTCTTGCCAAAGTTAGAGAAGCAGTTGGCATCATGCATCCATTTAAACTTTGTTACACCTGTTGACATTTTTGTGCCAAAATCAGACAATGCAACAAATGAACAAGAGCAAGCACAATGGATTCAATGATGCTTAAAAATAACCCTTCTTGCCCTCTTAGAAATAAATGCTAAATTTCACTGATGATTACTTACACAGTTGACATTTAATTAATAGTAAGTGAAGATTGCATTCTAAATGACCAGAAAAGAGTGTGCAATAAGGTATCCTACATCTCCAGGATTTGGGCCTTTAACACCTCATATTGTGTCATGCAGCGAAAGTCAATAATTACACTAAATACCTCTTTTATCTATCTTTTTGAAAAATGCAGATATATGTCAATCATAGATCTCTTTTAAGATATTTTTCTTTTGCTAGAGAATAAAGGTAATTATTCCAATGATTCAGGCTCTCAAGTGCATTAAAACTTAGAGTGTCTCTTTTCTAGAACAGGAAAAGACTTGTAGGTGTGGAAGAGGGGGAGGTACACTGTTCACACTGTTTCAGAACTTCATTTGAACAAACAGCAGATGACCACTTAAAGTTTACATACTGCAACAATATATTCATTCAAATATAAGAATAAGATATGTTTATGCATGGTTACAGTCAGTACTTGTATTGTTTTAATTACTTGCTCTATGTTATATGTTTTATCACAAACATACTCCTAAAACATATCTCCATAGGTAAATTATGTTTTCAGCAAGTACTTTAGTTAAGATAGTACACAATTCCCCACTCTCCACCCTAACCCCACTTCTCCCTAAACTAAGACAAAGCCAGCACAATAGTTTTCTATTCAATGCCAGGGAAATGACTCTGGGAAACAGGAAAAGTATTCACTTGTAAGAATAATGATAAAAATCGTAAAATGATTAAACTCAGTTCAGTTCAGTCACTCAGTCGTGTCCAACTCTTTGCGACCCCATGGACCGCAGCATGCCAGGCCTCACTGTCCATCACCAACTCCAGTAATTTACTCAAACTCTTGTCCATTGAGTTGGTGATGCCATCCAACCATCTCGTCCCCTTCTCCTCCTGCCTTCCATCTTTCCCAGCATCAGGGTCTCTTCCAGTGAGTCAGTTCTTCGCATCAGGTGGCCAAATTATTGGACCTTCAGCTTCAGCATCAGCCCTTCTTATGAATATTCAGGACTGATTTCCTGCAGGATTGACTGCTTTGATCTCCTTGCAATCCAAGGGAATCTCAAGAGTCTTCTCTAACACCACAGTTCAAAAGCCTATTCTTTGGTGCTCAGCTTTGTTTATGGTCCAACTCTCATATCCATACATGACTACTGGAAAAAATCGTATCTTTGACTACACAGACTTTGTCAGCAAAGTAATGTCTCTGCTTTTTAATATGCTGTCTAGATTGGTCATAGTTTTTCTTTCAAGGAGCAAGCCTCTTTCAATTTCACGGCTGTAGTCACCATCTGCAGTGATTTTGAAATCCAAGAAAATTAAGTCTATTATTTCCTTTGTTTCCCCATTTATTTACCATTAGTGATGGGACTGGTTGCCATGATCTTCTTTTTTGAATGTTGAGTTTAAAGCCAGCTTTTTCACTCTCCTCTTTCACTTTCATCAAAAGGCTCTTTAGTTCCTCTTCACTTTCTGCCATAACGTTGGTCATAGCTTTTCTTCCAAGAAGTAAGTGTCTTTTAATTTCACGGTTGCAGTGTAATAAAGAATAAATGACACAGTGCAGCTTCAAACAATCTGTCTTCTGAGCCCTTAATCTTAATGACTGTATAACTCCATTTCTTCTCTTATCACTTTTATTTCATACTCTGTGCTTTAGTGGATATTAAACTTTTTAAAGCTTTTCCAACTTACCAGTCTCAGTTGAATCCATTTCTTTTGCCTGACTTATGCTCTTTCCCCTGCCACTCACTTCTAAAGTATAACTTCTACTTGTTTTTAAGGTCCCGCAAATTGGCATCACTCTCTTCTTTGGTCTGGTATCACTGCCTTCCTTGATGCCTTGATTTTTGGGTCAGTACTTCTTCTACAGGTTCCCGGTTTACATCGCTAACAGAATTTTTCATGTTGTATAGAAATTGAGTGAATTAATGTCTTTTTTCCAATCTGGATCATTAGTATTTTTAAGAGGAAAATCCCATCTGTCCTGTTCACTCTGTAATTGCAGCACTAGCAAGTGAATAGCACTAATATATTCTCAGTAATTATCTGATTTTCTCTTCAGTCATTCAACAACTACTATGTGGCAGGCAGTGTTCAGGGCTTAGGGTTACAACGGTGAACATGATAGATAAAATGCTTGTCCTTATAAACTTTATTTTGTTGTTAAGGATTGCTTGAGTAATAAAATAAATATGTAACAAAGCAATAGATGGTAATAAACACTGTAGACAAAAGTAAGATTGTGTGCCAGAATAGAGCTTGAGGTTGGCTGAAGATTTTGAATAAGGCAGTTTAAGAATGCTTCATGGGGAAAGTGACATTGGAGAAGAGATGAAGGGAATAAGTGGTAACTTAATTAACATCTAGTGAAGAGGTAGTTCAAAGTAGGAAGGAATGTCAAAAGCAAATGTCCTCAATCAGAAGCATGAATTGACACATGGATTTAGCAACATGGCAGTCACTAGCAACAATTATGCTCAGCTTTGTTTATGGTCCAGTTTTGAGAGCAATGGTCCAAAGTTGAGAGAAATTGTGGTGGGTTGGTAGGAGAATCCTGATAAGAGTGGAAATATGGAGTAGAGATAATGAGTTTATCTATGAAGAACAACAGAGAAACGACCATTGGAGGAGAAGGAAGGTCATTAAATTTTTTTTTTAACTTAGTAGGAATAACAGTATGTTTGTATAATGGGGAAGTTTGAGCAGAGAGTAAAAACTTGATGATAAAGAGAGAGAGAAAGATTGCTGAACCGATATACTTGAATACATGAGATAGGAGAGTCTCTCTGTATAAAAGATACCAATTAGCAATTACTTTTTATAGATTGAAGTTTATTTTCCATTTGTGTAATTGTCAAGGGTCCTTCATGAACATATATTTTATTACTGAATGATAGCACCTTATCTTCAAGTTGTTAATGTAGCAATTATTAATCACATGGTGGTTTTTTTGTTTATATGTTTTCCCATTAGAGGCAAAGAAATGTTTTTTAAAAATATTGACAAAAATATTAGATAGATCAATAGATAGATAGATGGTATAGTTTATAGAGTTTTGTTGTATTTATAGTTTTATGTAAAGTTCAAATTCTAACTCTATTTTACACAGATTTTTGACTATATAATCATTCTCTCTATCTCATTTTCAGTTCAGTTCAGTTCAGTCGCTCAGTTGTGTCTGACTCTTTGCGACCCCATGAATTGCAGCACGCCAGGCCTCCCTGCCCATCACCAACTCCCAGAGTTCACTCAAACTCGCATCCATTGAGTCGGTGATGCCATCCAGCCATTTCATCCTCTGTCGTTGAACTGTAAAACAGAAATATCAATGTTATCTTTGTTGTGGACTTAGTGTTCATGTATCCAAATTTTATATGTTAAAATATGATCCCCATATGTAATGGCATTAAGAGGTAGGGCCTTTGAGAGTTGACTAGGATTAGATGTGGTCATGAGAGTGGAGTCCTCATACACAGAACTAGTGCCTTTATAAAAGTCAGGAGAAAACTTGCTGTTCATTTCTTTTGGCCATGTGAGAATTCAAGGAGAAGTTGGCAGTCTGTAACCTGGAAGAGGGCCTCACCAGAAATCAGCCATGACGGCACCATGATCTGAGTCTTCTAGCTTCCGGAACCATAAGAAATATATTTCTGTTGTTTATAAGGACCAGTCTCTGGTACTTTGTTGTGCTGTGCTGTGTTTAGGCATTCAGTCTTGTCCAACTCTTTTGTGACCCCATGGACTGTAGCCCAGCAGGCTTCACTGTCCATGGCGATTCTCCAGGCTAGAATCCTAGAGTGGGTTGCCATGCCTTCCTCCGGGGGATCTTCCAAACCCAGGGATTGAACCCAGGTCTCCCACATTGTAGGTGGATTATTTATCATCTGAGACACCAGGGAAGCCCAAGAATACTGAAATGGGTAGCCTATCCCTTCTCCAGGGGGACTTCCTGACCCAGGAATTGAACCAGGGTCTCCTGCATTGCAGGCAGATTCTTTACCAGCTGAGCTACCCAGGAAGCCCAGGTACTTTGTTAGAGCACCCCAAATGAGCTAATACAAGCTTACAAGTGTTTTATGATTAAATAAAATAGCAAATAATAATGCCTTTATTCCATTACCAACATATAAGGTGCATGACATATTTTCACTTAAAACTATACTTTCTTTTAGAAAATTTCATACACCACAAAGTCAAGGATTTTACATTACTCACCACTGCATTCCCAAACCCAGTAACTGAACACTAGGTGCTCAAAAAATAACTGTGAATGAATGTGATGCCACAGGTCCTAGCAAATTTTAAGAGTAGTATGAAAACATGGATCATAGCCTGAGGTCTTTAGCTTTCTAATTTTTTTATATTATTACAGAACTTTTGCCTCTATACAGGTTCATTGCTTTATTTGTTGTTGTTCAGTTGCCAAGTTGTGTTCAACTCTTTGTGACTCCATGAACTGCAGCACACCAGCTTTCCCTGTCCCTCACCATCTCCCACAGTTTATCCATTGCTTTATTATCTTTGCCTAAAAATGAGTGATCACATATCTTTGTTTATTATAATTACATCAGATTGACCAAGCTGATATCATTTTAAGGCAGTCTGTACCAATGTCAAGGACTTGAAACTGTGATATCAATATCTTTGTGTATTTTCTGCCAGTTGTGATTGAAGAACCTAGAGATCATTCATACTCAACAAAAGCCAGTCCAATGAATTGTTTTAATGTGAATTATAGTGCTTATTTTAACAAGAAATGTAGTATTTCTTTAATTAGCCTGGTCAGGCACCATGAGCTTGGTGTTGGGAAACTTTTACATCAAAGTAGAGAAATACTGGGATGCTGAGGAAAATTAGCATTGAGAAACTAAATGCTAATATCTGTGACACTGCCAATAGACCAGCAGTATTGAAGGACACAAATTTCTACTGCTCAGTGGACTATTCACTTATTTTTTTAGAAATGATCTATTAATTAATCAAACTGAATTCTCTCATATTTGGCTTTTATTTCTCTAGACTTAATCAGAATATTACATTTCATTTTGTGAAACAATATTTGATATATAAGTATCATTTCTGAAGAGTTATTATTGCAGTAGACTGAGGTTCAACAGTTTTTGAAAGTACTTGTAAAAATGCCTTCCATTGCAAATCCTCACCTAGGCTCCTTTCACAACTGTATTTTAAAATTAACATTCTTTTTTAAATGGCACCATAAATAACATATATTTTGCCTTTAAAAGTAAAAGTGATGTGAAATAATTTTCAGAGAAGCTTTCAGGAAAAAAAAAACAAAAAACTACAAAAGATTTTTTTTCCCCCTGGGCAGTTATAAATTACCAATACTGTGTTATAGTCTCATCTGCTTTAAAAGAAAGGAGGGAACAGTAGATCTTGTTTATAAACTATGATTTATGCTTAAAATAGGAAAGAAACTATATTTTTAAAGTGTGTGCATTCCACAAATTTCACTTTCTCTAAACCCTTTCCTCCCTTCATGCATTAGGATAAATCTCACTTTTACCCTGAAGGGAAGCTTTACATTCCAAAAAAAAAAAAAGAAGAAGAAGAAGAAGAAACCAACTGAAAACAAGTGTTCTTTATACAACAAAGGAATCTATATGTCTGAAGGCTTTTTCTTTTATTAGTGACTTTTTACTAAGAAAGGAAAATCTACTGTCTGGATGGGGCTTTGTACATATTTTTTAGTTCATATTGGTTACACTTTTATTAGCCTCAAAAATAGTTTCCATGGTAATAGCTCCATTTATATCTAATCTTAGAGCTGAATTATAGAAAACCTTCCCACTGGGTTGCATACAATGCCATTTGACGGTTTCATCTAACCTATTATTTAGAGTAGGAATTATTTTAAATACTATCAAGTTGTTACATTCTATTCATGACTTCTCTTTTGTAATTCTCAAGTTAGTGAAATCTTTAGTGAGTAATTTTGGAAGAACTGTGTTTAATTTCAATGTGCATTCTTGATAATTTTTATTACTTTCCTTTTATGGATGCTTTATATGCTTAGACATAGATGATATTTTGTTTTCTTTTGTAACTTAAAACTCAAAAGGAATTATCAAAAAAAACAATTATTTTAACATAAAATCTGTATTATATCATAATATTATTGACTTCTAAAGAGTCTTGGATATAAAGGAATCACTTTCTCTCAAAGGTGCTCATAACCTGTGATCAGGAGTCATAAATAAGTGAATGATGACCATAGATCCACAGGCTTTAAAGAAACTTTGAGAGGCTACCAAGCTTATTCTTCCAAACTTAGAACAGAAATTAAATCATCCAGTATGACTCTTTTCTAGAAAACATTCTATAAGATGACATTTTTATTTTCTATGTTAATATATTTCAATGTTTTTCAGCCTTTATTTTTCAGAATTCTTTGCAGTTTTTAAATAAGGTGCATCCCGCATCAGTTGGATGACACTCCCCCTGGCTCTCCCTGGTGGCTTAGATGATAAAGTATCCGCATGCAGTGCATGAGACCTGGGTTCAATCCCTGGGTTGGGAATATCCCCTGGAGGAGGGGATGGCAATCCTCTCCAGTATTCTTACCTGGAGAATCTCCATGGAGCCTGGCGGGCTACAGTTCATCCACAGGGTTGCAAAGAGTTGGACATGGCTGAGCAACTAAGCACCCCTGGCTCTTGTTGCATTTGCTCACTGACATCTATGAAATAATCTTTGGAAAGTCTCTAACATGCTTTAAATTGTAATTTTCTTAATAACAGCAACCAGAAAATGAAGAAATATATAGAAACAATGCTTTGGTAATATGAAATTACTAGGAAAACAGATAAATCCACATACTAAACAACCTCTAAAAATATTGGTTAAAATGACTATTTTCAAGTGTTGAAAAGCCTTATGACACATTGTAAAAGAAAAGGAAACTATCACATTGTAGCATGACTAGATTTTAAAACACGTGAATATAGAAGCTTAGAATAAAATATTTGCTCTGTTAATAATATTGAAATGTGAGATTTTTTTCATATTCCATTTGCCAAGTTTTAAAAATGCTTCATTAGTTTAAATTTTTTACAAGAGAAAAATAAAACAAATGGGACAAGCACTATTTGAAGTTAATCAAACACCCATTTCAACTTTTCCTCTGTTGTTTGCCTTCATTTTATAGGTTAAATGAGCCAAAACACAACGAAATGCTTCCTCCCCCAACTTCCTCAACAGAGAGTGATAAACATACAAGGGAGTCTGAATCGTGAGATATAAGCAGACATCTGCTGGGATATAGTGATAGACAGTGATTGGCAGTCCTTTATCCCTTACTCATTCACCTATTTTTCCAACCTTTAATGAAGTCTCCATGTCTACACTGAATTCTCTATCTAAGAACCACTACAGAAAGTCTTACATTGATTTTTATAACATTTATCTAATCTACCAATAGCAGCAATTTTGAGATTCTTGACATGAGAAAAAATAAATAAATCTGTATTTGTTTCAGCTACTACTGCCCAGAATTTTTGTTTCTTTCAGACAAAATAATTTCTCTGTGATCTAATAAATATACAATTTCAGTACCACTGAGAGTCTGATATTTTTGTATCCCTATATGAAAAACCTCAAGAAATTTATACTGCTACCCAAATTCTTGGATTACAGAGTAACTTTGAACTCTTTTGTGCTTAAAATTATTAAGGGTATTTTATTTCCTAGTTGCTTAAAAATTTTTTTAATGAATATAGATATTTTCATATGAAAAGATGTGTCATTAGTTATGAATTAGCCATCACAAAGATTTTGATATTAAAAAAATACATGAATATAAAGTCAATGATTGTTTTTCTCCTGACTATGATATATTTAAAGAAACAGGCTTGGCAAAATGGAGTTATAATTTATCAAGACAAAGTTGCTTGCATTTGAATTTTTCTAGCTTTTGATTAATCTTTGCCAAGACAGAGGATGAGATGGTTGGATGACATCACCAACTCAACGGACATGAATCTGAGAAAATTCCACGAGATAGTGAAGGGCAGAGAAACTTGGTTGCAAAGAGTAGGATACAATTGAATGATTCAACAATAACAAAGTTAGCCAGACTGAGATTATCACCAATTATGCTTTCTGAAAGAAATTTTAGTAACTAGTAACTATTATTATTTAAAAGTTCTTCCAGAATACATGTGTCTTATGGATTATGGGTCGCATAATTGAGTTAGTAAATGCTAATCTCAAGAATAAAATAATTATTAATAAGAGACTTTGTGCCTTCATAGCTGAATCAAAAGTATAAAGAGGACATAAACCAAGAAAATGTCATTTTGACACAGTCCTTTTGAACTCTATAAAAATTTGGAGATTACCATTTTTATTTTAGCAAGTTAAAGTAGAGGCTGTAAGAGTGGAGATAAGACTAGGATCCAATAATAAGTGAAGTATTTCTGGCTCTTAGTTCCTCTTCCATTCTTTCTGCTAAAGAAGTGGCAAAGATACCAAGCATATTGCTTGCCTTAGTATTTTTCTGAAAGTCACTCAGGCAAAGGATTTCTAATGCAATTTTCTTTAACAGGAATCCATTTACAATCATACCAGCTTACTTGGTGAAACTCAATGGCTCTGTTTCTTCATAAGGGATATTAGTGTTCACTTTCCCACTTTTGTGCATCACAGAAGAAACATTTAACTCTCCTTTTGCATCTAGCATCCATGACCATGCTGGTATCTGCAATCTCTGAAAATGTTAAAAAATTAAGTTGAAATATTTTAAAGAAAATAGCAAAAGGCCTATTGGTACAGAGGATGTTTCCACTAGTTCTTTGTAAAAAGCTTTTTAATGTCACTTTTACACCATAATTTTTCTTTAAAAAAGAAAAATTTTCTTTTCACTATAGTGAGAAGAAACAAATTATGTGAAATGCAGTACTTGGATGTAATTTCAAAAATGACAGAATGATCTCTGTTCATTTCCAAGGCAAACCATTCAATATCACAGTAATCCAAGTTTATGCCCTGACCAATAATGCTAGAAGCTGAAGTCAAATGGTTCTATGAAGACCTACAAGACCTTATAGAGCTAAACCCAAAGAAGGTGTCCTTTTCATTATAGGGGACTGGAATGCAAAAGTAGGAAGTCAAGAGATACCTGGAATAACAGACAAATTAGGCCTTGAAGTACAAAATGAAGCAGGGCAAAGGCTAACAGCGTTTGGCCAAGAGTATGCATGGGTCATACATAGCAAACACCCTCTTCCAACAACACAAGAGAACACTCTACATGAGGGCATCACCAGATGGTCAATACCGAAATCTGATTGATTATATTCTTTTCAGGCAAAGATGGAAAAGCTCTATACAGTCAACAAAAACAAGACCAGGAGCTGACTGTGGCTCAGATCATGAACTCCTTATTGCCAAGTTCAGACTTAAATTGAAGAAGGTAGGGAAAACCACCAGACCATAAAGGTATGACCTAAACCAAATCCCTTATGATTATACAGTGCAAGTGACAAATGGATTCAAGGGATAACATCTGACAGACAGAGTGCCTGAAGAACTATGGACGGAGGTTCACAACATTATGAAGAGGCAGTGATCAAGACCATCTCCAAGAAAAAGAAATGCAAAAAGGCAAAATGATTGTCTGAGGAGGCCTTATGAATGGCTCAGAAAATAGGAGAAGTTAAAGACAAAGGAGAAAAGGAAAGCTATACCCATTTGAATGCAGAGTTCCAAAAAAGAGTAAGGAGAGATAAGAAAGCCTTCCTCAGTGATCAATGCAAAGAAATAGAGAAAAACAATAGAATGGGAAAGACTAGAGATCTCTTCAAGAAAGCTAGAGATACCCAGAGAACATTTCATGCAAAGATGGGCACAATAAAGGACAGAAATAGTATGGATATAACAGAAGCAGAAGATATTAAGAAGCAGTGGCAAGAATACACAGAAGAACTGTTCATCATGACCCAGATAACCAAGATGGTGTGATCACTCATCTAAAGCCAGACACCCTGGAATGTGAAGTCAAGTGGGCCTAAGGAAGCATCACTATGAACAAAGCTAGTGGAGGTGATGAAATTCCAGTTGAGCTATTACAAATCCCAAGAGATGATGTGAAAGGGCTGCACTCAATATGCAAGCAAATTTGGAAACTCAGCACAGGCCACAGGACTGGAAAAAGTCAGATTTCATTCCAATCCCAAAGAAAGGCTATGCCAAAAAATGCTCAAACTACCGCACAATCTCACACACCAGCAAAGTAATGCTCAAAATTCTCCAAGTGAGGCTTAACTGTACATGAACCGTGACCTTCCACATGTTGAAGCTGGATTTAGAAAAGGCAGAGAAACCAGAGATCAAATTGCCAACATCCGTTGAATCATCAAAAAAGGAAGAGTTCTAGAAAGACATCTACTTCTGCTTAATTGACTATGCCAAAGCCTTTGACTTTGTGGATTACAACAAATTGTGAAAAAGTCTTAAAGAGATGGGAATACCAGACCACCTGACCTGCCTCCTAAGAAATCTGTATGCAGGTCAAGAAGCAACAGTTAGGACTGGACATGGAACAATAGACTGGTTCCAAATCAGGAAAGGTGTATGTCAGGCTGCATATTGTCACCCTGCTTGTTTAATTTATATGCAGAGTACCTCATGTGAAATGCTGGGCTGGATGAAGCACAAGCTGGAATCAAGATTGCCAGGAGAAATATCACTAACCTCAGATATGCAGATGACAGCACCCTTATGGCAGAAAGTGAAGAAGAACTAAAAAGCCTCTTGATAAAAGTGAAAGAGGAGAGTGAAAAAGTTGGCTTAAAGCTCAACATTCAGAAAACTAAGATCATGGCATCTGGTCCCATCACTTCATGGCAAATAGATGGAGAAACAATGGAAACAGCGAAAGACTTTATTTTTTGGGGCTCCAAAATCACTGCAGATGGTGATGGCAGCCATGAAATTAAAAGATGCTTACTCCTTGGAAGGAAAGCTATGATCAACTAGACAGTAAATTAAAAAACAGAGACATTACTTTGCCAACAAAGTCTGTCTAATCAAAGCTATGGTTTTTCCAGTAGTCATGTATGAATGTGAGAGTTGGACTATAAACAAAGCTGAGAGCCGAAGAATTGATGCTTTTGAACTGTGGCATTGGAGAAGACTCTTGAAAGTCCTTTTGACTGCCAGGAGATCCAACCTGTGTATCCTAAAGGAAATCAATCCTAAATATTCATTGGAAGGACTGATGCTGAAGCCTAAACTCCAATCCTTTGGCCACCTGATTCAAAGAACTGACTCACTGGAAAAGACCCTGATGCTGGAAAAGATTGAATGTGGGAGGAAAAGGGGATGACAGAGGATGAGATGGTTGGATGGCATCACTGACTCAATGACATGAATTTTTGTAAGCTCCAGAGGTGATGGGCGGGGAGGCCTGGTGTGCTACAGTCCACAGGGTCGCAAAGAATTGAACATGACTGAACAACTGAACTGATACAAATGTT
>SJYT01006387.1:0-44899 GCA_006410635.1 Cephalophus harveyi | reverse complement strand
TTAATATTTCTCATAAAAAATAAAATTAATAAAAAACCAATACTATCAACGATGTTCTTTGAAGTAAAAATTCTTCATATTTTTAGATATTTATGTTTCAAACTTTCCTTTCAACTACAACAGTTTCATCAATAAAATCTTCAAAGATGTTTAATTATTTAATAGCTCATACATGATTCGCAACTCTCCTTTGCTTCTTAGTCCTTGCTACAAATAGTTCCTGAAGTTTATCTAACCCATTGAAATGTTTATGCCATGATAGCTATGAATAGGCTCACATACTTATGTTTGTGTTTCAGGAGGCATTAATAATCCAAACTGATTTTCACTGTCAATAAAAATAGACATGCTTTTTAAGGAAAAATTGAACAAGAAAATATTGAATAAATTCAGCGTAGGTAGATTTAGACCAATAAGAAAACAAAGAATCTTATATGTTCTTATAATCAGATCATTGATCATATTTCCAAGAAACATATTATTAAGTAGATTTTAACAAGTATAACTATTTTGATTACATAATCTTAATCTCATCAATTTAATGGAAATAAATGCATTCCTATACCAGGGAGAGTGAAATGAGAGGGTTAAAAACTGAGATGACTTTCAAAAAGAAAATGAATTTTAGCCCTTGTGTCATCTATGGCATTTTCTCATACTAGTCTCTGGAATAAACTGGGAGTAAGGGTGGACCAGAAGGAAGAGCACTTAAATATATTCTGAACTCTAGTTGTCCTGAATGAAAATATTTAAACATATACTATTTTCAAAATTGTTTAACGGTCTCTGCCTGTGTTTTTTAAATCAAATATCAAGAAATAAATTAGGTCAATTTTTAAAAGGTATCACTACGTTTCTACCTTTAAATGCCAGTAGAGTCTAAAATAGCTCAATATTTACAACTTGCTAACTTTTTTTATGTGTGACCAATAAAACAGTGTTAGGTGAAATGGACTTTGCTATGTTTGTAAATTTTACTAGAAATTAGCTGTTTCTAGGAAGCTAAAACATTTCAACTGAAGCCAAGAGTGCAGAAGGAAGGTTTAGTATTTTGAAAGAATAATGAAACCAAACAATTGCAGCCAAATTTTGAAGGAGAATCTAAATTTTATTTGTGGGGAAGATGACTGAATGAATTACCGGTAGCTGTTTGTCACCTCCCAAAGCTCTGCTGCAGAAAGACAGTATTGAATACCTTTTATAAGCCTTTTTTAGCATCCTTTTCTTTCAAATCAAGTCAAGCAGAATATAGTCAAAGGCTTAATTTTCACTGAAATCTTCCCTGTGAAATTAGACCTTCCAAATCCAACTTTTCCCAGTTGTCTCTCTCTCTCTTTTTTAAACAGTAAGTAATCAGTGTTTAATTATTTGACTTTTACATGGTACAACCTTTGAGACTTTGTGGACTTATTAAGGCCTCAAGGTGCATTGTTCAGTCTGTTCAATGACCTTGGATATCTTGTTAGTAATACTAACAGCGGTCAGAATAGAAATGGGGAAAGTAGACTGTAACTTACTCTTTGAGTACCATTGCACACTCTCTAAAAGCCTTAGATTATTTAATTTTTGATATGATTGCACATAAGGTGGAAATGGAAGCATAGTTCCAGAATTTTGTGTTTGCTAATGATTGCAGTTTCATTACTGATAGCTGGCTCTTGAGGCTTTCAGATGAGAGATATTATTTTGTGATTACAAGATAGAAAATGAAGAGAAGAGATGGAAGAATTTAAAAATTTTTTAATGAATATAGATATTTTCATATGAAAAGATGTGTCATTAGTTATGAATTAGCCATCACAAAGATTTTGATATTAAAAAAATACATGAATATAAAGTCAATGATTGTTTTTCTCCTGACTATGATATATTTAAAGAAACAGGCTTGGCAAAATGGAGTTATAATTTATCAAGACAAAGTTGCTTGCATTTGAATTTTTCTAGCTTTTGATTAATCTTTGCCAAGACAGAGGATGAGATGGTTGGATGACATCACCAACTCAACGGACATGAATCTGAGAAAATTCCACGAGATAGTGAAGGGCAGAGAAACTTGGTTGCAAAGAGTAGGATACAATTGAATGATTCAACAATAACAAAGTTAGCCAGACTGAGATTATCACCAATTATGCTTTCTGAAAGAAATTTTAGTAACTAGTAACTATTATTATTTAAAAGTTCTTCCAGAATACATGTGTCTTATGGATTATGGGTCGCATAATTGAGTTAGTAAATGCTAATCTCAAGAATAAAATAATTATTAATAAGAGACTTTGTGCCTTCATAGCTGAATCAAAAGTATAAAGAGGACATAAACCAAGAAAATGTCATTTTGACACAGTCCTTTTGAACTCTATAAAAATTTGGAGATTACCATTTTTATTTTAGCAAGTTAAAGTAGAGGCTGTAAGAGTGGAGATAAGACTAGGATCCAATAATAAGTGAAGTATTTCTGGCTCTTAGTTCCTCTTCCATTCTTTCTGCTAAAGAAGTGGCAAAGATACCAAGCATATTGCTTGCCTTAGTATTTTTCTGAAAGTCACTCAGGCAAAGGATTTCTAATGCAATTTTCTTTAACAGGAATCCATTTACAATCATACCAGCTTACTTGGTGAAACTCAATGGCTCTGTTTCTTCATAAGGGATATTAGTGTTCACTTTCCCACTTTTGTGCATCACAGAAGAAACATTTAACTCTCCTTTTGCATCTAGCATCCATGACCATGCTGGTATCTGCAATCTCTGAAAATGTTAAAAAATTAAGTTGAAATATTTTAAAGAAAATAGCAAAAGGCCTATTGGTACAGAGGATGTTTCCACTAGTTCTTTGTAAAAAGCTTTTTAATGTCACTTTTACACCATAATTTTTCTTTAAAAAAGAAAAATTTTCTTTTCACTATAGTGAGAAGAAACAAATTATGTGAAATGCAGTACTTGGATGTAATTTCAAAAATGACAGAATGATCTCTGTTCATTTCCAAGGCAAACCATTCAATATCACAGTAATCCAAGTTTATGCCCTGACCAATAATGCTAGAAGCTGAAGTCAAATGGTTCTATGAAGACCTACAAGACCGAAGGTGTCCTTTTCATTATAGGGGACTGGAATGCAAAAGTAGGAAGTCAAGAGATACCTGGAATAACAGACAAATTAGGCCTTGAAGTACAAAATGAAGCAGGGCAAAGGCTAACAGCGTTTGGCCAAGAGTATGCATGGGTCATACATAGCAAACACCCTCTTCCAACAACACAAGAGAACACTCTACATGAGGGCATCACCAGATGGTCAATACCGAAATCTGATTGATTATATTCTTTTCAGGCAAAGATGGAAAAGCTCTATACAGTCAACAAAAACAAGACCAGGAGCTGACTGTGGCTCAGATCATGAACTCCTTATTGCCAAGTTCAGACTTAAATTGAAGAAGGTAGGGAAAACCACCAGACCATAAAGGTATGACCTAAACCAAATCCCTTATGATTATACAGTGCAAGTGACAAATGGATTCAAGGGATAACATCTGACAGACAGAGTGCCTGAAGAACTATGGACGGAGGTTCACAACATTATGAAGAGGCAGTGATCAAGACCATCTCCAAGAAAAAGAAATGCAAAAAGGCAAAATGATTGTCTGAGGAGGCCTTATGAATGGCTCAGAAAATAGGAGAAGTTAAAGACAAAGGAGAAAAGGAAAGCTATACCCATTTGAATGCAGAGTTCCAAAAAAGAGTAAGGAGAGATAAGAAAGCCTTCCTCAGTGATCAATGCAAAGAAATAGAGAAAAACAATAGAATGGGAAAGACTAGAGATCTCTTCAAGAAAGCTAGAGATACCCAGAGAACATTTCATGCAAAGATGGGCACAATAAAGGACAGAAATAGTATGGATATAACAGAAGCAGAAGATATTAAGAAGCAGTGGCAAGAATACACAGAAGAACTGTTCATCATGACCCAGATAACCAAGATGGTGTGATCACTCATCTAAAGCCAGACACCCTGGAATGTGAAGTCAAGTGGGCCTAAGGAAGCATCACTATGAACAAAGCTAGTGGAGGTGATGAAATTCCAGTTGAGCTATTACAAATCCCAAGAGATGATGTGAAAGGGCTGCACTCAATATGCAAGCAAATTTGGAAACTCAGCACAGGCCACAGGACTGGAAAAAGTCAGATTTCATTCCAATCCCAAAGAAAGGCTATGCCAAAAAATGCTCAAACTACCGCACAATCTCACACACCAGCAAAGTAATGCTCAAAATTCTCCAAGTGAGGCTTAACTGTACATGAACCGTGACCTTCCACATGTTGAAGCTGGATTTAGAAAAGGCAGAGAAACCAGAGATCAAATTGCCAACATCCGTTGAATCATCAAAAAAGGAAGAGTTCTAGAAAGACATCTACTTCTGCTTAATTGACTATGCCAAAGCCTTTGACTTTGTGGATTACAACAAATTGTGAAAAAGTCTTAAAGAGATGGGAATACCAGACCACCTGACCTGCCTCCTAAGAAATCTGTATGCAGGTCAAGAAGCAACAGTTAGGACTGGACATGGAACAATAGACTGGTTCCAAATCAGGAAAGGTGTATGTCAGGCTGCATATTGTCACCCTGCTTGTTTAATTTATATGCAGAGTACCTCATGTGAAATGCTGGGCTGGATGAAGCACAAGCTGGAATCAAGATTGCCAGGAGAAATATCACTAACCTCAGATATGCAGATGACAGCACCCTTATGGCAGAAAGTGAAGAAGAACTAAAAAGCCTCTTGATAAAAGTGAAAGAGGAGAGTGAAAAAGTTGGCTTAAAGCTCAACATTCAGAAAACTAAGATCATGGCATCTGGTCCCATCACTTCATGGCAAATAGATGGAGAAACAATGGAAACAGCGAAAGACTTTATTTTTTGGGGCTCCAAAATCACTGCAGATGGTGATGGCAGCCATGAAATTAAAAGATGCTTACTCCTTGGAAGGAAAGCTATGATCAACTAGACAGTAAATTAAAAAACAGAGACATTACTTTGCCAACAAAGTCTGTCTAATCAAAGCTATGGTTTTTCCAGTAGTCATGTATGAATGTGAGAGTTGGACTATAAACAAAGCTGAGAGCCGAAGAATTGATGCTTTTGAACTGTGGCATTGGAGAAGACTCTTGAAAGTCCTTTTGACTGCCAGGAGATCCAACCTGTGTATCCTAAAGGAAATCAATCCTAAATATTCATTGGAAGGACTGATGCTGAAGCCTAAACTCCAATCCTTTGGCCACCTGATTCAAAGAACTGACTCACTGGAAAAGACCCTGATGCTGGAAAAGATTGAATGTGGGAGGAAAAGGGGATGACAGAGGATGAGATGGTTGGATGGCATCACTGACTCAATGACATGAATTTTTGTAAGCTCCAGAGGTGATGGGCGGGGAGGCCTGGTGTGCTACAGTCCACAGGGTCGCAAAGAATTGAACATGACTGAACAACTGAACTGATACAAATGTTGCTGGAAAACCACTTGTCTTTCAAGTGGGAGTTCACCATTAAATAGTGGTTTCTTTACCTGGAATGAGAACAGCTTATCACAAAAGAAGAAAATGGAAATATTGGGTGAACTCTGAATTTACAATTATGGTTACACTTCACAGTATTTAGCATGTTTTTCTGATTAAAAATGTCAGCACTTAAAAATACTATTTTACAATTATAGATTTATGATTTTATTTTTACTATAAAATTTTAGTTTAGCTGCTAAGATCATGTTTTCTGCATCTATAAATTTAGTTTGTTAGTTTTATTAAATGTATATCAGGTACATTCTTTTTTGTTACATTGAAAAATATTTATTTTCTAACCCTCCTTCTTCTGTACCCCCAAAAATCTTTTTTGGATTACCTAGTTCATTTGCACCGAGTAGACAGAAGCAAAATAAATTTTTATTTTCCAGTTAACAAAGTGACAAGTAAAATACTATTTGGCTAATGATCCTACATTTTAAAAATTATTTTAATTTTAGTTATCTTTAAAGTATAATATTTTCCCAAAAGAGTATAAATTTTATACTTTTATTATTGCCAATGATTATGTAGCTATTTGATGATTGGTTAATCACCAAATTTGTAAAACTGCCACTTTTCTCTAGATTCTTTCCCTTTTTCAAGGAAACAAATAAAAGTGATTGATGTATTTTCTTGGTTTAGACTGGTTTGAACCTTGAAATAACTTGGAAGTAAATAGCTGACCTAATTATGTACACAGTGGAGATGTTTAACAAACATACAAAGTATACCTTGCCTGACTGCAAAATAAAAGTGCTAGACTGTGCTCTCCTGCTTGGGGAAAAAGCTGTGGTAATAAAAGCATATTAAAATAACTATCTGTCTAACACTAACATCTCTTATTTCACAGACAATCCAATTTGATAATAGAGGTTATGTATTGTGGGAAGAAAGTTAAAGCATTCAGAAGCTCTCCTGCAATTTGCAGTGTGTTTCTTATTTATTTTTTAATTTTTTTTCTTTAAAAAGCTTAGGATTTGGTTTTCTATTTTTAAGTTTGGGGGTTTGAAGTCTTCTTTTGGTTTTCAGGGTATATAAGATTTCTCCTTGAGGTGGGAAGAGAGTGGCTGGGGAGAAAGTTAAGGAAGGGATATATTAATATTAAGAACAAATAAAGGAAACAGATGACCTTTTCTTTCAAAACTGCCCTATAGGAATACATGTATATCAGTGACTTGAGGTGCCTCACCTGAATGACCACAAATAAAAGTTACCTGTATCTTTGGCTGCCAGGCTATGATAAACTATAAAAGGTTTCTGTTCAAAGATGATATAATACTGTTAACAGGGAAAGAAGTCAGCAGGGCATATCCTTTGGAGACTAATATTCTTCATATCTGAAATCCAGCTTTGGTCAAGGACTCCAAAAGAGACTTTAGAGATTGGGAACCTGTGTGTTTTTGCAGTGGAATTTGACAAGCATGACATTTCTTGCATCTCAAGCATGCCAGGTAGCTTTCATGAGAGAATCCTAGTTGCTTGTGTTTTTTGCTAATTATAAGTTATCTTATCATACACAATTATCTTCAGATACTTTTTGGAATGCTTTGAAGCATGCATGTGTATGTGTATTTCAGGCAGGGGAGTTATAATACCAATGTTAACATTTTGAAAACAGAAAGCAATGAAGCTTTCCGCGTTTTCCCCTAAGCCAGGTATGACTTCCCTGGTGGCTCAGAGAGTAAAGCATCTGCCTACAATGTAGGAGACCTGGGTTCAATCCCTAGGTTGGGAAGATTCCCTGGAGAAGGAAACAGCAATCCACTCTAGTACTCTTGCCTAGAAAATCCCATGGACTGAAGAGCTTGGTGCAGGCTACTGTCCCTGGGGTAGCAAAGAGTCAGGCACAACTGAGAGACTTCACTTTCTTTTAATTTTATTGAAGAATGGTTGACAAAATCAATTGTATATATATTTGAAATGTAAAATGTGAACAGAGGAGCCTGGTAGACTATAGTCCTTGGTATCCTCACTATAAAGACACACAAAGTTTATATATGTGATGAGAATTTATTCTGCCATAGAAAAGGAAATCCTGCTTTTGTGACCTGGCAAAAGCTGGTTTATGCTCAGTGAAATAAGTCAGATAGAGAAAGACAAATACTGTATACCCCTTGCATGTGGTGCTTTAGTTCCCAATTCATGTTTGACTCAGACACCAAGGTCTGTAGCCCACCAGGCTCCTCTCTTCATGAGATTTCCTAGGCAGGGATGTGAGAATGGGTTGCCATTTGCTTCTCTAATTACTCAAATGTAGACTCTCCCCTAAAAAGCCAATGCAAAGAAATAAAGGAAAACAACAGACTGGGAAAGACTAGAAATTTCTTCAAGAAAATTAGAGATACCAAGGGAAATTGATGCAAAGATGGGCAAAATAAAGGATAGAAATAGTATGGACATAACAGAAGCAGAAGATACTAAGAGGTGGTAGGAATACACAAAACTATACAAAAAAGATCTTCATGACCCAGATACTCATGATGGTGTAATCACTCACCGAGAGCGAGACATCTTGGAATGCAAAGTCAAGTGGGCTTAGGAAGCATCACTATGAACAAAGCTAGTGGAGGTGATGGAATTCCAGTTGCTGCTGCTAAGTCTCTTCAGTGACTCTGTGCAACCCCATAGACGGCAGCCCACCAGGCTCTCCTGTCCCTGGGATTCTCCAGGCAAGAACACGGAAGTGGGTTGCCATTTCCTTCTCCAATGCATGAAGGTGAAAAGAGAAAGTGAAGTCGCTCAGTCGTGTCTAACTCTTAGAGACCCCATTGACTACAGCCCACCAGGCTCCTCCATCCATGGGATTTTCCAGGCAAGAGTACTGGAAGGGGTGCCATTGCCTTCTCCAGGAATTCCAGTTAAGCTATTACAAATCCTAAGAGATGATGCTGTGAAAGTGCTGCACTCAATATGTCAGCAAATTTGGAAAACTCAGCAGAGGCCACAGGACTGGAAAAGGTAAGATTTCATTCCAATCCCAAAGAAAGACAATGCGAAAGAATGGTCAAACTACCATGCAATTGCATTCATCTCACACACTAGCAAAGAAATGCTCAAAATTCTCCAATCCAGACTTCAACAGTACGTGAACTGTAAACTTACAGATGTTGAAGCTGGATTTAGAAAAGGCAGAGGAACCAGAGATCAAATTGCCAACATCCGTTGGATCATCGAAAAAGCAAGAAAGTTCCAGAAAAGCTTCTGCTTTAATGAATGTGCCAAAGCCTTTGACTGTGTGGATCACAACAAAGTGTGGAAAATTCTGAAAGAGATGGGAATACCAGACCACTTCACCTGCCTGAGAAATCTACATGCAGATAAATAAGCAACAGTTAGAACTGGACATGGAACAACAGACTGGTTCCAAATTGGGAAAGGAGTACGTCAAACCTATATATTGTCACCCTGCTTGTTTAACTTATATGCAGAGTACATCATGAGAAATGCTGGGCTGGATGAAACACAAGCTGGAATCAAGATTGCCAGGAGAAATATCACTAACCTCAGAAATGCAGATGACATCCCCTTTATGGCAGAAAGTGAAGAAGAACTAACTAGTCTCTTGAAAGTGAAAGGGGAGAGTGAAAAAGATGGCTTAAAACTCAACATTCAGAAAACTAAGATCATGGCATCTGGTCCTATCACTTCATGGCAAATAGATGGGGGAACAATGGAACAGTGAAAGACTTTATTTGGGGGAGCTCCAAAACCACTGTAGTTCGTGACTGCAGCCATGAAATTAAAAGACGCTTGCTCCTTAGAAGAAAAGTTATGACCAACCTAGATAACATATTAAAAAGCATAGACATTACTTTGCCAACAAAAGTCCATCTCCTCAAAGCTATGGTTTTTCCCGGAGTCATGTATTGATGTGAGAGTTGGAAAATAAAGAAAGCTGAGCACTAAAGTATTGATGCTTTTGAACTGCGGTATTGGAGAAGACTCTAGAGAGTCTCTTGGACAGCAAGGAGAGACAACCAGTCAGTCCTAAAGGAAATCAGTCCTAAATATTCATTGGAAGGACTGATGCTGAAGCTGAAAACTCCAATACTTTGGCCACCTGATGCAAATAGCTGACTCATTGGAAAAGCCCCTGATGCTGGGAAAAATTGAAGCCAGGAGGAGAAGGGGACAAGAGCATGAGATGCTGGGATGGCATCACCGACTCATTAGACATGAGTTTGAGTAAATTCCAGGAGTTGATGATGAACGGGGAGGCCTGGCATGCTGCAGTCCATGGGGTTGCAAAGAGTTGAACACAGCTGAGCGACTGAACTGAACTGATAGGATAGATAGATAGATATACACTCATTATGCATATAATTATATATATATATATATTCCATCATATACATGTATATCACATATCCTTTATTCACTCATTCATCTGTTGAAGGACTTTTTTGTTGTTAATTAGCTCAATTGTGTCCTACTTTTTAAAACCCCATGTACACAGCACACCAGGTTTCCCTGTCCACTATCTCCCTGAGTTTGCTCAACTCTTGTCTATTGATTTGATGATGCCATCCAACCATCGCATTCTCTTTTGTCCCCTTCTCCCCCTATCCTCAATCTTTCCCAACATCAGGGACTTTTCCAGTGGGTTGATTCTTCACATCAGGTGGCCAAACTATAGAGAATTCAGCTTCAGCATCAGTCCCTTCAATGAATATTCAGGGTTGATTACCTTTAGGATTGATTGTTTTGGTCTTCTTGCTGTCCAAGGGACTTTTAAGAGTCCTCTCCAGCCCCACAATTCAAAAGCATCAGTTTTCTGTGCTCAGCCTTCTTTATGGTCCAACTCTTACATCTACACATGACTAAGGACTAGAAAAACCACAGTTTTGAGTCAATGGACCTTTGTCAGCAGAGTGGTCTCTGCTTGTTAACACACTGTCTAGGTTTGTCATACCTTTTTTTCCAAGGAGCAAGCATCTTTTAATTTCATGGCTGCAGCCACCATCTGCAGTGCTTTTGGAGCCCAGGAAATTAAAATCTGTCAAGATGGCTTCGTAAATAAGTACTTTAGGTAAAATTAAAACATTACTTAATTCTGCCCCAATTACACACAAATAAAGAAAAACAAGTCACTTCTCATAGACGAATGCAGATATGTCTATATTTTAAAATTTTCAAACCACAAAATAATTCCTTCATATATGCCTTATATAAGAATGCAATGTATTGGAGGGAGATGTAAAAATGAATATTAAAAAAAAGTTTCCCCTTTTAAACTGACAATCTAGATGTAAATATTTTTCAATTATACATATTAGTTTGCAAATATGTGGTATTAAGGGCAATTTTAAAAATATATTTCTTAGTTAAATATTTTTTAAACCTTTGCCTTCTTTTCAGAGCTATAGTGATGTTGCTGGACATTTGTAAGACAAAATGTTCTGCTGATATATCTATTAACAGACTATACAAAATACATGGATTTTGTAAACTGTCTGCATACTAGCAAGATAATATCTTGTACTAAAATCTGTCCTGGCTGATTCAGGAATAATTTATACAATATTTGGTTAATCATGTTCTAACATGTAACAATGCCATTCAAATCAGAAGTTATTTGCCTTTTTGTAAAGTTTGTCTTGCTGTTTATGCCAGCTTTTTTGCTGGTTAAGACTTTGGCCATAAAGGCTTAGAGCATTGGTTCTGGAGGCATTAAATGATCAGTATCTGTATCTGGACTCTTCTGCCTCTAAACTGAATAAATTCAGACAAGATTTTTATTCTCTTGGAATCTCTCTAATCTTCCTGAACCTAAGTAACAGTGTATTCCTTGTAGGGTTTTGAAGGAATTAAATAAATTAATCTATGCAGAGTTTGTTAGTTTGCCTAGGACACAGTAAACACTATATAAACATTAGATTCTTTATCTGGAGGCATTGATCTTTACATATGGTAAACACTAACATCTAATTAAATTGCTACTCAATTCTATCATCTAATTAAGTTACTCTTTATGCTTAGTAGTTGAAACTTAATTCATTTAATAATGTTAGCCTTATTTAATATATCTATTAAACATAATAAAAAGAAATATTTCTTGAATATTATTTATGATAAATACGTTAATAAAGTATAAGATTGGCTCAATGATTAAAGGATTGGCTAATTTTGATTCAATCCCCTATTCATCTTTCCTGCTCATTTCTCTCTCTTTTTTTTTTTAACTATGGAAGGAAAGTCAATAATTTTTACCATCTCCCAGTCCATCTAATATTTATCAGTCTGTTTCTGGGGTGCTTATTGTTGTTCAGCCGATGTTCTATCTAGTGTGTATTGCAAACTTCAGAGAAACAAAGAGTAAAGACAGAATTTGCAGAGGGCCTTGACTTGGCAGATCCAAAGGGAAAGAATTTTCAGGCACGAGGGACTTTGTTGTCTGCTGAGATAACAGGAAAAAGAAAACATGTAGAGGATGAATCAAGTGAGTTCTAAGAAACAGAAAGAAAATAAGATATTTAAGTACTGTCAAATTTCTGAGAGTAAGAAGAAAATTAATGTCACCCTTGCAAATCAGATAGTTTCTCAAAGAAGTCGTCTCTAATCAAATCTTTACTGGCTTCGGGGGTTTTTTTCAGAGCAATATTTTTTTCATTGGTGAAGGTATTTTATAACATGCATTTATAAAACCCATTATTTTAAAGTCTCACATTTGGGGACTTTCACAGAAATCCCTTTTTACCTAAACATTTTCTATAGGAATATATAGGTTCAAGGGATTAAAGGAAGTATTTTAAACAAAGATGTGAACCTCATAAAATTAGCTTAAATATTTTGCCTCCCCATACTTTGGGAAAAAAGGTGTGTGAATTGGTTATTATAATACTGAGTGAATGAACCCAGTTAACTGAGGCTCATGGAGCTTAAATACCTAGACTGAGGTCACAGCTAATCTGTGTGCCAGGAAGAGTAAGATGCAAGTGAAGATCTATGGAGACAAGTAAAGAACAGGTTGTACAATAACTACAAGGGAGGGTGTGTGTGTGTGTGTGTGTGTGTGTGCGCATGTGCATATGCACATAGAGTGAGGGGGGAGGAAAGTTGGAGGAAAATCCAAAGAGGCAGACATAACCCTGGGCAAAAAGAGGGTGGTGAACTTTTGAACCCCACCAGTACACAAAGCATACAATAATACCCACCCACTCAATTCTGCAGGTAATACAATCACAGTTCGCAGAGTAAATAAAGTCTAATCCCACCAGGGTGTACTTCAAATAAGAACTTTGTTTCACTGGTATTAGTTCCTTATTTTTTCAGTTGCTTCTAGGTTCTTTAAATATTTGTATCATCAGTATTGCTCTTGGCTTCTATGCTTTTAAAGATAAGGACCAACAGCTTAATTTTGCAACTAAAAATCACCCAGTCATATACCAAGAATATAGAATATTCTATAGAAATGCTTAATATGTTTTTAATTATAATTTTATGCTTATATTTTCCAAATGTAAATTAATTAATTATCTAATTTAATGTTATTTAAATAATTTTGGTAGGACATAATAACTGAGTGAAATTATTCTTTTTAGAGATTAAAAAATTACTTTGTTACACTTTAACTTCATAGGGAACCATTAAGAGAAGAGAAAAAAACAAATGCTGCTTTGTTCTTCTACTGTTTTGGTCCATCTAGTATAATTTGCATGTTCATTGGCCTTTACCATTTTTTAAAATTTTTAGCACTATTCAAATGTGGCAACCTTTACTAAGATGATCATTTTCAGAGAAACTGTGGACTAATAAATATTTATTGTTCATCTTCTTGACTTCGACCAGAATATAGGTGAAGGGGAAAAAAAAATCACATACAGGAAATTATGATGAACAAGTACATGTACTCAAAATGGTAACAATAGTTAATAATGCTGATGTTTACCAATTGCTTCTTGCTTCTAGCATCATTTGCCCTGGATTATTTAATTTCTCCTCCTTGTTTAATCCCACTCCTTTAAAGTGGATTCTACTACAACCTTCCCACTTTACAAATGAGGAAAAAAGAGGCAAGGAAAGTCATTTGTCCAAGAGGAGACAACTATTAATTACTAGAGTTGAGAGCATTATACCAGGCCCCTGGACTTGACTTCACTTTCCTTTGTGGAATGTGATCCTTTGTGATTTAAACAAACAAATATTGTGCTTCTTATTCAATGTTTTTGGTTTTCTGCTCAAGTTATTTAAAAATCAAAAATAATAGTATGCAAACTATTAAAATATTTTAAAGTGAATTGAGATTTTCTCTACATAGCATCATTTTTGCTTTTTGTCAATCTGACCACATTCTATTTCTAAGCTGTCTCTTATACACATCTAGATGTGTATAAGAGACAGGGTTACATATTTTGGTCATAATTAAATAGATTTTATCACTTATAATTTTTTTATTTTTAGGTAACAGTCAGCCATTTGACATCTATACTGGCAATATTTGTTCTCTTCAAATGTCAGAGGAAGATCTTAATAATACAAAATAATCAAAATATATTTAGTGTTATCTTCAGTTTTGTGGGGAGAGAGAAAGATGTTATCCACAACACTGCAAATTTAATCCCTGTGGAATTACTTTTGGTAACTTTTATGTCACTTTTTTATTTTGCAGAATTAACTAAGTTTGTTCAGCTAATACTTAACAATCATAAAATGTTACAGCTTCTTTTAACTTCCACTTAAATGTTCAATCTAGTGTCCTTCACTGGTGGTTTACAAAGATGGAAGTAAATCATAAGTGAAGTTTCTGATTTTCATTTCTAAGTGCTGTACATATTTTACTATATTAAAAAATTTTAAAGTGAAATAAATAAAATTTAAATAAGTACCTTTTGCTTGAAAATTGTCACTTGTGATATAAAAATTCTTTATCAGCTATAAACCTTTATCTTTATATCCTAGTACCCAGCACAGAGTCTCATTTGTAGTAAATACATAACAAGTATGTACTACACAAATGTTTTATGAGGATATTAAATTTCATTGGGCCCTAGATGTACAGAAAAAACTGTAGGTAGAATGTCATAACTGCATCTAATCTAACTTTAAATATAGCTTGAAGATGAAAAGGCAAAATTTTAGAAGTGAAGCAACTAACATTTCTTCATAATCTTGCTAAAAATTTCTAAACTTTTTAATAAATCTATTTAGGAAGAGTACTAATATTTCAAGGTCTTTCAACTCTTACAGCTAAGTTTAAACACAATTGCTTTCCATAAAAAATTAAATAATTCTTAAGCAAATGACGGTCATGAAAGGTAAAATCACTATTCTGAGTAATATAGTCCATTAATACACACATTTTTCTTCTGTGTTAAATGTATGATGTTATTCACTGTTACTTTACTATGTACAATATTTTCTCTAGAAATTTCAGAAGTCAAGTCTGCATTTCTATATATTCCTCTTTCATTCCATAATAAAAATCATATATTGAGAATCATATAATCCTTTAGAGTCAAATTACTTCAAACATGAGACATTTTTAACTTAAATGTCTTTACTTATGTATAACCCATTGCTGAATAGGACAGTCTTTTTTTCCTTTTTTAAATGCCAAACACATGAAAGCCAGGAGTAATTATATAAGTTTCATGTTAAGTCTTTGATTTAATCTAGTCACTATGCTCTACTGGTAAAAATCAAAAGGAGCTAGTTTTGAGTAGGGGAACATTAATACACTTAACTAGAATTCAGTTTGTATTGCAAACTCTATTCATCTATTCTTTTTCTTTACTGTTGGTGAATATATTCTCTTCATGAATCTTAGGACAATCTTAAAAACTATTGTATTTATTATAGTTTCTATATATAGCAAAACTGTATTTAAAGTTTGTGCATCATACATTTTTTAAGTGGATCTCACATTCAACTCATAAATTGCCAATCACAACCCCACAAATTATTTCACAAAGCAGGATGCTAAGTAATGAATAAGTTAAAAGTTCTTCCCTTGATAGACAGTAGTCATTAGTTTTTCTTCAGATCTCATTTTTATATAATTTCTCAAAGATAATATTATGTTCTTTCAGAGTGTCTTAAAGCATATTGTCTTTTATTCAGATGGTATGTTATAGTGTTTTAAAAGTTCTAATATTTAACACTTCACTGAGCTTTTAAAACTTGGTAAAATAATAAATTACATTAAAAACTAAATAATAATTTATAAAATGTTATGATTATTAAAAATATGTTACCACTTCCAAGAGTAGTAAAAAGATAAAAGTTCTCTAACAAATTATTTAAAATCACCCACCATACTACAGTATTGACATATTGTCCTTGACATTTGATGAGTGATTTATATTTTCAAATGAAAGAGATATCCAATCAATATAAATAAAGACCATTACTTTTTCAGAATAATAAGTAAATCCAGATGATCTGTTTGGAGTCATCTTTCTGCAATCATCTGGTGTTTATGAACCCAAATGTCTCTACTTATGCCTGCCCCATTACACATAGGATATTATTTCACATCTTAAAAAGATAAAAGTTCTCTAACAAATTATTTAAAATCACCCACCATACTACAGTATTGACATATTGTCCTTGACATTTGATGAGTGATTTATATTTTCAAATGAAAGAGATATCCAATCAATATAAATAAAGACCATTACTTTTTCAGAATAATAAGTAAATCCAGATGATCTGTTTGGAGTCATCTTTCTGCAATCATCTGGTGTTTATGAACCCAAATGTCTCTACTTATGCCTGCCCCATTACACATAGGATATTATTTTCTTATTGCCAAAGACATGAAAGTCAGGACTAATTATTAACTTTTCATGTTGAGTCTTTATAATATCATTATATTAAATATACACCCCTTTATCCATGATATACATATTTTATTTTATATTAAGAATAAAGGAGTTAAGCATAAAATATAGATTTTAATTTTGAATAAGTTAAAGGATATATGTTTATTGAAATACATAGGGCATCCTATATAATCTTTTATAGTATTGGACAGTCCCATAAGTTCCATGTCTTAGATTTGATCTCTCTAATTAACTTGTCTATAAAAATCAGTCATTATCTAAGACTGATAATTGGCATTCAAAGAGGTAGCAGAATGCACCTGCCACTCTGACCACTGCTGACCTTCACAATGAATTAACTGAAAAATCCATGTCAGGCAGTTAATTGAATGAAGCTGTTGACTTGTAAGTGATAATGGTTATGATTAGTGTGCAACATAGCACATAACGGTAATGATGTAGTCTGGGTCTCCATAGACCTCAAAATGAAGTCTAAGAAGTCATATTCTACTGAAAGGGAGACTAAATGACAAGGAAACTTTTGCTCCTTTGCTCCTGTTTCCAAAAAGAAATATTCAATCGGATTTAAAAGGTTGGTGGGTATCACCCTGCCCCTTGTACCTGATAGCTTGTTAAGGTAGATAGGCCTGTCAGCACTCCTTTCATTTAGGTCTGAGGAGTTATTCTTCATTTCCAGCAGGAAGTGAGGAGTCAAATTGGCCCTGCTGACTGCTGCCTTTCTTAGCAGCCAGTGAATTGCACATTTCAATGAGGTGCATGCTGAGCATGGCATGTGTATGTGTAGTGGCTTACCAGTTACTTTTTTGTTGCATGTTTTCAGAGCTATTACAGTAATGAGATTAGTGATGCACAAGCTGATCATGCTTTCTTTAGACATTACACTTTGTATACGAGTGACAAATATGAAGTGAGCAGGCAGAAAATGTCATTTGGTAAGAAAACATGATGTGCGGGTGTTCCAGCTAAGCACACACTGTGTGCAGCATGGAAGCGCTTTTGTGGACTAGAAGAATCCTGCTGGGCTCTTAGCCTTAGTGCTCTCAGATAAAAAAGAAAGCTTGTCCTGTGTGAAATTTGTTCCTGACTCCAGAGTCTATCCCATGCTTGTTAGAATATGACACCTTATAAATATCCTCAGCGAGAGATGCTGCTGAATCTCTAAATGAGAAAAATGAAGCCTTTCACAGCAAATGTATCAGGTCAGTGACCAGCTTACTCATGAGCAGAAATTGAACGTGTGTCCAGAAATGCAAAGTGAGACTTTGGAATGTGTTGTCAGTTCAAAATATTCTAAATATGCTCAGGGTTTCTGTGATTCAGCAGTATCCCGTGGTGTGTAAATGGGCTGCACTCCTGTTATTCCTTTCCAGAGATTCATATATTTACTATGTAAATGATACTTGAAGTTAATGGTGACTAGGAAACTGCTTAATGGAACTCAAGAGCAGATCTGAGAAATGGCATTGGTCTACCAATAGAGCTATTAGAATGGTCACAGACTTGTATCACAGATGCTACATTAACCTTGTGAGTGCATCAACGAATTCCATAAAGCCTGGTGTGTTTATACTGTATCCTGTCAGTAGGTTTGCAAGCTGTCTGCAATAAAACAGAAGTCATGGTCTGGGACGATTAGGGGTGCAGCATATGTCTACTGTGTGTAACCAGCATGAAAGGTAGATGGAATGATCTTTTGCTTTCACAGGTATAAAAGTTGGGCTAAAAAATATGTTTTCAGTTTGAGTAGAGATATTGATGAACAAGGAAATTGAAGATCCTGAATTAGACGATTAGGAGTATGTACAACAAGCAAAAACTGGAAAGGAGTATTATGATTAAGGAAAATCCTGTGAGATCAGTCACAGGATCAGTCCTATGAGATCTTGTCAACTCACAAATGCTGGTTTGTCTTTGTCTTTTAGGATATTGTTTTCACTATATGAGTTTGAATTTGTATTAAATGTTTTTGAATTTAATTATTGGCAGCCAATTCAAACTTTAGATTTATATATTTATAGTATCTGAAACTGCTAAGAAAGAAAGGTCATGGCCTGAAAATCATCTTAAAATATTGCTTGAAAATAGCTTCCTGGATATTATACTTGGTATTGTAATTCTTGATTCTAATCCAATGAATGGAGCAGATTTTTAAAATGCAAAGCTTCTCTGTTTCTTTCATTAAGGTGATTGGGTGAGGTTTACATGAAAAATCGTGAATATACAAAATTTCTCTTCCTTCACTGGGCTATTCAAATTACCTATTATTAATTTAATCAAGAGAAATAAGATTATTTCTGCTAAAAAAGAATTTAAATTAGCATTTTCCTTTAAAATATTGAAGTAAAAATTTACTGGAGTGTCCTCAAGTATTAGTTACACTGATTGTATCTCATTTAGTTTTTTCTTTGTTCTGAATTCATTTAGCATGGCTCAGAGATTAAAGCATCTGCCTCCAACGCGGGAGACCTGGGTTCGATCCCTGGATTGGGAAGATCCCCTGGAGAAGGAAATGGCAACCCACTCCAGTATTCTTGCCTGGAGAATCCCATGGACGGAGGAGCCTGGTAGGCTATAGTCCACGGGGTCGCAAAGAGTCAGACAGGACTGAGAGACTTCACCTTCACCTTCACCTATAATCTGGCATATACATATACTTAATGTTATCAGTTTTTAGGTTAAAGCTGTAGACAGCAAATGCGAACTCAAATTGATCCATGGACGGAGGAGCCTGGTAGGCTATAGTCCACGGGGTCGCAAAGAGTCAGACAGGACTGAGAGACTTCACCTTCACCTTCACCTATAATCTGGCATATACATATACTTAATGTTATCAGTTTTTAGGTTAAAGCTGTAGACAGCAAATGCGAACTCAAATTGAACAAACAGTACGGCTTGTCATTTTAGTAGATATGTGTTATTTCCAAACAAATCATAATAGAATCAAGTTGGCCATCTTATGCATAAAAAATTATTTAAAGCTTTAAGATGATTTGCATTATAGACCAATATGACATGTACTGACCTAGATGTTTGGCAAGAAAATACCATGTCCACAAATTTAGGTTTTTACAATTATCTGTTAAACTAACAGAAACCACAAATAGTTTTTTAAATTGCCAAAATATATTTACTATTGCACTTATATAAAATTCAGCACCATCTCAAGCTCCAAATATTTTAACATAACCCCAAAAGTCAATATATATTTAAGCCTGATTGATCCAATTATTAATTCTGATTTATCTAAGAATTTCAGAAACCTACATACACATTCCTGGATAATATCCATACTACTTGAACGGCAAAGTATCTTGTATAGAACAGTACATCAAGAAAGAAAAAATTGGCAGCTATACATTCCAACTTGCTTTTTTTGTATGCTGTTATATTCTTAACAGTTTTGAGGGATGGGAAAAGTGTACAGAGAAAGCAATTTTAAGTGGACAGAGTGGAGGTAGGAAATATTGAAACTTCAAAAGAATTTTTAAAATAAAGCATAGTATTATAAAGTTGGTATAACTTTAAATCACTTAAGTTAAAGCAAGAAGAAGGTATAGTTTAAAGGTATAGTTATAATCAGAACTACATCTAACAGGGGTAAGAAAACAGTAAATACTAAAAAATTAGGTTCTATTCATTACATATCTCAGTGGAATTTTGATCAAAACTGACAATTTTTTTTTTTTAACTTTCTGAATGTAGGTGTATGAGCTGCCATTTAATTCACAAATTCAGGGGGAAAATATTTTATATATTTAATCAAGGTAATAATATAACTAATAATATTTTATTTATATTATTCTCAGCGTTTTTTGGTTTGGGCCATATCTTGCAAATTAGTTTGTTATAGTAAAACCCTAAAATAGGTGTCCTTTCATGCCTACCTTTCAACTTTTTCCTTGTCTTCTATCTTCAGCCTGCCATTGAGGTAAACACAAAGTATTCTTCTTAAATACTTATGTGAATGTTAGCAAAATGAAGTAGGGCATTGCTCCAGAAAAAGGGGGAGGAGGGAGAAAGAAAAAGAAACTTCTCTATAATGCTGCTAGCAAGGCTTTATCTTTATGACACTAACGATAATCCCCTGTGTAATTAACTGTGGAGTGGTTATGCATGCAGCCCATGACAAGCCTCATAGAAAATACATCAGTATTAGCCACAGGTGAATTCGTTTAGAAAGATTAATGACTGCACCTGAATTTTAATGTCTGAAAAGGGATGGAACACTGAATCCTTAATTAAAAAGTTGAATGACTGGTATGGTTTGTTTAACATCACAAATTTCAACGGGAGGGTTTTTTATTCAAATGAAGTATGGAAAATGAAACTTTCCTTAGAAAGTGGTAAAGTAAGGGTGAAAAGCAAAAATGTTTTATGTGCTTTACTTTATGTAAATCGATACATGGATCAGTTGCTTTGATATGGATCAAATGTGGAGTAATTATGACTCTTTTCTGTTTACAGAGAATGTGAAGCAAAGACATTTTAGAGAACAGGAGCCAGTATTACTCTGAAGCCAAGAGAAGTTCAAGGAGGGGAGCAGTAAAACTGACGAGTGATCTTATTTTTTCCTTAATGTGAAGCAGTTTCTTTTTCATTATTATTTTACAAAGTTTTTAATGAAGAGAAAATAACCTTGAAAAACAACTTGGCAATGCCATTCCTAGTAGAGTTTCAACTGCTTTGCAACTGCTTTTACTGAGTATGTTAAAGCTTGTCAGAAACAAGATTTTCCAAGACAATTTTAGTCTCCTTTTTTAGGACCTAGAAGGGGGCAAGAGGAAAGATGACTTAGGCCTGCTTCTATATAGAAGAGAAAGAAACAATTCAGCTTAATTAATTACTTGTCCTTCCTTGTGGCTCAGCTGGTAAAGAATTCAACAGCGAAGCGGGAGACCTGGGTTCAGTCCCTGGGTTGGGAAATCCCCTGGAGAAGGGAAAGGTTAGTCACTCCAGTATTCCGGCCTGGAGAATTCCATGGACTGTATAGCGTATAGGGTTGCAAAGAGTTGGACAGGACTGAGTGACTTTCACTTTAATTTGGTTAAAAATAGCTAAAAGCAGATGTCTTAAGCAAGAATGACTGAAAGTGTTATTTTGGTCACTGTGCTTACAACTTTTTAAAATTTCTTATTGTTTTTCAATTAAATAACAGAAACAGTTAATATATTCTGGAGCTTTAGCTAACTCTGATTTGGAAAAAAAAAATACCAAGAAAAGATAGGGAAAAAATGAAAAATAATAGAAAGGAGGAAAAATAGAAGAAAAAGGTATACAAGGAAAAAAAAGGCATAATACCTTTGACCTATCCAGAGCTGAAAATTTACATGTTTAACATATATGCATAATTTTTTTCTAGAAACAAAGAAAATAACCAGTCTTTTATTGTCATGTGTCATGATGTAGGGTTTTTACAAAATGAAACCAAAGATGTTATCTGGTAGTTTAATACTAACATGGTTTAGACAATTATCTGCATTTTCTTATTTGTTCTTTGCTTGAAATGGAAATTCCACTGGAATTTTAGTTTAGAAGCTATCAAAGCACGTGTAAAATTCCTTTGCCTTTTTATTTTCCAGGTCAGAATGCTGCTCATATCCTTTGCAAAGTAGATTTTGATGCTCCTTAACTTCACACATTGCCTGCTGTACCACTTTTTCTGCCAAGTAAAAGCATAGCTTTTAGTTCTGTCTGCTTTCCAAGGGAACACATTTTTAATGAAATGTCATTTAGGAGTATTTGTTACTTCCTGTAAAAGGCTCTTTCATGGCTTTGTGTGTGTGTCTGAAGAAAAAAAGAAACTAGCCTCTTAAAATGTTGTAACTGTCCCCAGTACTCAGAACACTGGGTGTGTGTTGGGGGGTAGGGGGAGAAATTCCAGCTCTCACAGATGCATCATATGTTTTTAATAATGGATTTAAAAAGTGTGTGTTCCACGTACTGCTAGCGCCTCTAAGATTATTTTAAAGCAAGTTTATCACTGCCGATTTCCATTTCTTATGGTTACCTGTGTTGTTGTGTGAGACAACATTATCAGCACATGGACTAAAAATATTTTGCAGAGATTGGGTTTAGTTTTAAAGTAAACATTGATGTCTTAGCAGAAAGCCAAAACTGAAATGTAAAGAAATGCTAATGCTTTGGCAGCTCTTATCTGCTGAATTCAGTTAATCCTTTAGGAGTCAATCTGTGGGATAAGTTTGAGGGGGCTTAAGGATTGGTATTGCTAATACCAGTTAAAATAATTTGCAAACGTGTCCATTAAACCTGTCAACAAAGTGTTGACGGACAAAAATAGGTTGAGTCTGGATTCGCCCAGGGTTGTTGTCAGCTAATACTGTACCTATATTTTTTTCCAAACTTATTTAAATGCTCATCACTAAAAGTTAAGCATCGTCTCAGTTGGTTCATAAGCATTGCTAGGAGAGTCCTTATAATTTTCTCAGACTCCAGGGGATCATGTTCACTCCTGAAAAAACTAAATGAGAAAGAATAACCAAATTTCAAACTTAACAAAAATTAAAGGATTACAACCAAAAGATATTTAAAGTTTTCTCTTAAGTACTTTATTGCTACTAATTTAAAATAATCATTCAAAGTGATTGCTAAAGGGGAAATTATTTAAAGAAAAAAATGTTTTTGCTAAAACCTGTATTTGAATGAAAATGTGAAATAGGACTAAAATGCAGTCATAAATAAGCCTATATATAAAAGCCTGGAGATATATATATGATCCCCTAATTTATGTATTATCTTTTTATCCAAAGTAATAAATAATGATCTTGAAAGTGTCTGAAATTTATATATATAATTTATATACATAAAATCTCTTATATTTAATATATATATAATTTCTTCTAAAGATCTTGTCCTAAGTTAACTAGATTCTGATAACTCTAAAGGCAAAATATAATTCTCATGATTACATAGTAAAGTCTCACATCTGTGGTATCTTCCAGTGTTCATAAACCTGCCACATGTAGTGCCATAGTAAATAGAATTTGGATCACTTTCCTTGCTGAATGAAGGGATAAATAAAATACTTCTGAGTCTTCCTTCTCTCTCCCCAAAGCACAACACTAATTTATGACACTTAATATATATACTACCTCAAACATAGTTTAGATTTCTTGTAATATTTATAGTCTAATTGGAAAGGATGTCTATATATTTTGATAAAATATTTAAAAATATTTATATTCGTATATATGACCCATATAGTTACTTATTTTTTAGAAATACAGTATAATTACAGCAAATAGCTGCTTTAATTCTCTATGAAAGCAACGAGAAAGCACTAGGAAGCAAATACTATAAAATATTGTGTATTGACTATTTATTATGGTAGTATTGACTGTTTATATGAGTCAGTCACTGGATTACAGGCTTTAAGTGTATCTCATTTTTGACCTGAAGATATACTTGTGTTGGGTATTGTATTAAAAATTTTTGTAGATTAAAAAAAAAACAGATTTGATGACTATTTTAAACTTAAAGCACTAGCTATATTAAAAATACAAAGACTTTTGAAAAATTTTTCTTTTCTGTGCTCACTATATTTAATTATCATTGGCTTTATTAAGAATGATGTCTTTACTCCAGAATTCTAGAATGTTTGTCTTGGAGTTTGTTTGGAGATCTGTTCTGCAATTTGTAGACTAACTTGTGGCAGCAAGTGTATACATAAGTAAGCTATTATAGAAAAATGGAACTCCTTTCTGGGCCTGATGGTGAGAGAATTGTATGTAAGGTTTGCAACACAGTACAAACCATCCTCTCAGACTGCACCTGTAAAATAACAGGAGCTGTTGGCACCGTTAATGGAAGCAAAGGCACTCAGGAAAGTAATCTGCTACCACCTATTTTAAATTTAACATACATGAAGTTTTTCTGTTTCTTTGATTTTGGTTTGGGGTTTCTCTGAGTAGCCAGGACACACATTTCACTGTCAAGCTTTCATTCTATTTCATTTCAAGCGTGTTTCTTATTCCTAGTCTGAAGTCCTCAGAGAACCCAGAAAAAAATATAAATGACAATTTTCTTCCTGTGGTAGGATTCCTTTTCATTACATACTTGGCATGCTAGTAAAATGAAAGTCATTTAATGATTAAGAAATAAGACACATGATTTTTCTTATGTGTGAAAAGTTTAAGATACAAGATAGTAAAACTTAACTGTAGAATCTAAATAGTGGGTATTTGGGAATTTACAATACTTTTAACTTTTCTGTATGTTCGAAATTTTTCATGTTAAAATGTTGGGTGGTGAATATACAATTAATACATACCATTAAGTAGACTCTAGAAATTACACCTGGGTCTTCCTAGGTGGCTCAATGATAAAGAATCCACCTGCCAATGCAGGATCTGGAGGTTCGTTCCTTGAGTCAGGAGGATCTCCTGGTGTAGGAGATGGCAACCCACTCCAGTATCCTTGCCTGGGTGAGCCCATGAAGAGGAGAGCCTGGCAGGCTATAGTTCACTGGGTCACAGAAGACCCAACTTAGCTTCTATGGGGTCGCACAGAGTCAGACATGACTGAAGCGATTTAGCAGCAGCAGCAGCAGTAGAGACTAAAGAACAACAAGAAACTGCACACCAAACTGTTACTAACAGTGGTTATCGGTATGAAGAGTAGGAATTAATAAGACACTTTACTTCCTCCAAATTGTTTATACTTTAAGCAAAAGCTTGAACTATCTATTAGGAAAAGTTATTTCCATCTTATACGTTAAATGAAATTTGTAAAACTGTGATAAGTGAAACAAAAAGTGGACCACTGTGCTGCTTTAAAATTCTTTATTCTTTTGATGCAGAATGAAGAGAAAAAGGATGTGATTCATGTTAGAGAAGTTCTTCCACCCCATGGGTTGTACCAGAAGAGTTACTTTTTAAATTTCATCCAAATCCAAATAACAGAAAATTCAAAGGACAATCACAAATAGGATATGTTGACACGCCATTAAATGTATTACATTTGTTGGAACCACACACACATGCCTCCACACACACTCTATATGTATATAAATTTTTCCATATGGTTTAGTTGGAGAGATAAAATTAGCATAATAAAAATAATTTAAAACTAAGCTCTCATTAAACAGAAATCCAGAGAAAGGTACTTGAGCAGACCGATCAGGCAGAATTAATATATTTGAAGAAAATTACAAGGGAGAGTCCAGAGATTGAAAAATCCCCCCAAATATGTAAATTAATTATATATAGAGAGAGATAGATTATTAATTACACATATACATGTATATAAGGATCACATTGCATAAGTGATTTTAACCCATATATATATAATAACATGAGACCTTGAACATAACATTACTTATTCTTCAAGCTATGACTTAATTGCTGCCTGAAATTCCATCATGAGTATATCTTATTTAATTTTATCAATCCTTCTTTTGCAGTGGTCATTTGGTTAACCTTTACTATTTTTCTAAATAACATTGAAGAATATCCTTATGTTGAATATATTGATATTTTTGTATAACCAAATACGTCACTATTTTCCTTTAGTTTTGGTTCTTCCTCTGCTTCTATCATTGGGGTCTGAAGTGACCCATGATTTTTATATTATAAATGAGGTATAGCAACAGGTGCTCTGATTTAAAGAAAGCTCACATATGAAAATCAATTTCTACAAGAGATAAAACTGTGAAAATATTCTTCATTTTATATGAATGGCTTCACAAAAGGTCTCTAAATACAAATGTGCTTAAAGTATAGTTATATTTATAATATTTTAACTTAGATTCCTTAGCACATAAATTTCTGTTGGTACTGTCTCTTATACACATCTAGATGTGTATAAGAGACAGGCATAATACCTTTGACCTATCCAGAGCTGAAAATTTACATGTTTAACATATATGCATAATTTTTTTCTAGAAACAAAGAAAATAACCAGCCTTTTATTGTCATGTGTCATGATGTAGGGTTTTTACAAAATGAAACCAAAGATGTTATCTGGTAGTTTAATACTAACATGGTTTAGACAATTATCTGCATTTTCTTATTTGTTCTTTGCTTGAAATGGAAATTCCACTGGATTACTTTTAACCAGATTTTATTAAGAATAAACAACCTATTTTTAATCATCATTACTCTGAAAATTATTTTTATACTGTCCACAAGCTAGACTTTTTATATCAACCATATCAGTAATTCAGATACTAAAATTTTGGGGGAGAGATAAATGATTCTTATAAATGCAGAGCTTGAGTAAGTTTTTCCACAATGAATATGCTATATTGCCAGGATGCTTTCTGTGGTAATGTGTCTTCAGTTTCCTTTAAGGATTTAATATTTTTCCAAATGCAGCTGTATGAAAAAGCTAAAGTACAGCACTTCCTACGAAGCCATTTGTCATTTACCTTCATTTACTGTGTTTACTGTCCTCTGTGTATTGCTAAACTTCACTTTTAATAGGAGAAAATAGGCCTTAAAGGGGAAGCAGTATTTTACTGCTGAGCAAGAAACTATTTATATTCCTTTTACAAATCCTGCCCAGAAGCATGTAGAATGCCTCTTGACCAAAGGAGATGGGATGAATATTCATGTGTTTTATGAATCACAGAGTTAAGGCCGTATGGTTTTCCCATTTATCAATTACTGGTTTAGAATTATCCAGCCGAAGAGTTGAACTGATTAACAACGCTCTTTTTGTTTGCTCTGTGTTGAGGTGAAACAGCCCAGTGACAACTGTATTATTTCTTGCCTCTTCAGCTGTCCACACTTGTGCAATAAGCTTAGCATCCTGTCAAGTTTCATCATGTAGCCTCTTTATTACCATGTTGTGAGAATTTGTATAGTTGTAAATCAGAATGACTTTTTAAAGTTTAATTTCTCATTGCAGTAAAGACCTCATGGTTACTATGGCTAACAAGCATGGCTAATCATGTCCATCATAAGAGAGCTCAGGTATGCTTGGCATCTGACTGGAAAATTAAAGTTTTAAAAGTTAATGCCACAAGCAGTTGAGAAAAACAGCTGCAGTGGTACAAACTGACTGTTGAAGAGAAGCTGGAATAATTCACACAAACTCACCTTGATTGAATAAGTTAGCATGTTTGTTTTGGTTTTGTTTTACATTTGTTGTTGTTTTTTCATTTTCTTTTCCTCCAAACTTCTGCCTCAGTTCCTTTTTAAACTGTCACTAGGAGATTTCTTCTAGGGCTATTTTACTCTTACAAAAATTAGGAAAAACAAAACAGTGAATTCTTCAGTGGTTTGAGAACTCTGCTTTTTAGAAACTAAATGCAAAAGATGCTTGATCCTTCTTTCTTTCTCTCTCCTCTCTCTCTCTCCCCCTCCACCTCCTCTATGTTTACTTTCATTAGTATGCAACTGTAGGTTTTAATGGGATGGTGTGAAAATAGCCAAAGCCTAAAGGGGCTTTCTTGACTATATTCTCACTTTAAATGCTGAAGTAGCAGTTTCTTTTTCAAGAGAACAATGAACCTGCTCATCCAGTGTTTAGCAGCTTAGACTTAAATCCAAACTTTTCTTTTTGCATGGTTACATATTGATTCCCACTTTATCCCTTTTCCTGTTTCTTTGTGGTTGCCTTTGCTGTCTTTGACGAGGGTCGCCTATTTCAGTTTGTGTGTGTATCAACATCCCCATGCTTTGCTCTCTTCCCTCGTGATGGGCAGTCAGCTTCAAATCTATAGAAGACTATTTTTAATACACATTTTGAATTATTTCTAACATTTCACTGTTATTGTGACTATGAAGGAAATCTGGCTGCCTCTACAATGTACTGAATATTCCAGTGTGGTCTGAATTAGCTGGCATTTAATTCTCTCTTCATGTACACAACTTTTATTGCTAACCTACTTGAAAGGAGCCAGAGACAAGAGAAAATTGCCCTGCTTTTAGTTGTGTGGAGCTAGTACCTTTGTCCTAGTGTGGGAGAATCTAATTTTCTCTGTGAATCCAGGGCTACATAAGAGGCAAGTTAGCACCTTGGAGCACTTAGGAATTCCTCTAACAGCCTTTGTTGACAGAGTCTCTGAAGTGATTAAATCACTCTACAAAAACCAACCTGATGCATAAAACAAAGCTCTATATATTTTACATGGATTAAAAGAAGTCTATAGTTTGGGAAAACAAATTAAACTTTTTGAGGGGCAGGTAGTGAATCCATTTGCATGTAGGATTCTACTACATCAAGACAGACTGTGTCGGTGCTGTTGAATTTCTTCTCTCAGATCCCAGCATATCACTCTATACAAAGTGCCAGGCTTTGGCTGTCTGGGATTCTGAAAATTCTGTTTGTGGAGGAATGAACAGTGTCAAATTCTTTGTTCGACATTCTGAACACCAAGTCTCACATTGTGAATTCTGTTTTCCTGGTTTCCCAACCCTGAGTGTTGCATGCAAAATACATATGGGATGGAGATTAGAAAGATTCTGGCTGTAGAAGTTTTTACTCCTTTCAAAGCATATGCTTTATTTGGTGAGAGCAACTCAAGTATACCTGTGCTCCTTTTTTTCTAATGAGTGAGTTAGATTGCTTGGCTTACATTTTATCAAATATACTTTCAGCATTATACACACTCTAAGGCTATAGCACTGCATTTTATTTCTGATTTAGATTTGGTGGCTGCTAAATCACTATACGCTAAAAAAAAAAAAAAAGAGAGAGAGAGATTAGGTCATCACTAAGTAGTGAATAAAACATAAGATAGATTTATGAACATGTAAGAAAGAGAAAAATAACTGCTTTTCATGTTGAGTTTGTTTTTCAACAAAGTTGATCTCTCAGTTATTCTAGTGTCCTTCATCATACACTTTTCCATTCATTTCTTTTCTATATTACAGTCAAGTGAAATGGAAGTCACTCAGTCATGTCAGACTCTTTGCCACCCCATGGACTATACTATACAGTCCATGGAGTTCTCCAGGCCAGAATACTGGAGTGGGTAGCTATTCCCTTGTCTAGAGAAACTTCCCAACACAGGAATTGAACCCAGATCTCCCATATTGCAGACAGATTCTCTACCAGCTGAGCTACCAAGGAAACCCAAGAATACTGGAAAGGGTAGCCTATCCCTTCTCCGGCAGATCTTCTCAACCCAGGAATTGAACTGGGATCTCCTGCATTGCAGGCTGAACCACCTCACCTCTTTACGAGCTGAGCCATCAAGGAAGCCCATCAAAAGCAAGAATCTTATACCGCTACACTGCCATCTTTAGAATTCAAAATCTTGCCTAAAACAGTCATTCATTCAGCTGTTCAGGCTGAAGAACTATGCATAACATCCTTACAATGTTTGGCGTGGTGATTATGTTCCAGGAAACAAACTCACTCAGAAGGACAGTGCAGATAGTGGAGTGCAGTTTATTACACCGGCGGGCCCAAGGCAGAGTCTCCTCTTAGCCAAGGGCCCCGACCAGCATTTGTGAAAATCTTTTATACCCCATGTGAACGTGTCTGAACCCACCACTCCAAATTCCTTGAGACTTACATAAACCAAGGAAAATACAATCCCAAGAACCCCATGATTCACGTGCTAGGTGCTCATGTGCTCAAACAGTCAAGCAATTAGCCAACAATCAATAAACCCGAGGTTACACTCTGATAGATATAGAAAATTGTATGGCCTGTCTGGAGGAAGGGGTGATTAGGGTATGTTTTATCTTGTGCGATGAGTAACCTAGATATGATCTTCAAGGTTCCCCTGTCCGGAGGGGGTCTTATCCTTCTGTTGTTGTTTTCATAGGCACTAAGCACAGAGTTCAGAGTCCATTGGAAAGGTGGCCGAGCATGATCAGCATGAACAGGCCTAAGATGGAGTCCAGGCCCTATGGATTCCTTCTTCAATTACAACTCCAGAGAAATCTGCATTCAGCAAACAATGGAAAACGTTGCCTTAAGGCTTTTAAATTTGCTAATAAACTGCACCTTAAACAGTAAATAATAGCAAATATAAAATCAATCTGAAGCATGAAACCATATCTTTAAAAAATATTAAATATGTTCCCTCCATTTATAGAAATGGAGCATTACTCCTCCCCACTTTTTAAATAAACTATTTTTAGAGCAGTTTTATTCTATTTAAAAAGTGGGGAGGAGTAATGCTCCATTTCTATAAATGGAGGTTAGGGCTTCCCTGGTGGTTCAGATGATAAAGAACCTGTCTGCAATTGGGAAACCTGGGTTTGATCCCTGGGCTGGAAAAATCTCCTGGAGGAGGGCAGGGCAACCCACTCCAGTATTCTTGCCTGGAGAATCCCCAGGGACACAGGAGCCTGGCGGGCTGCAGTCCATGGGGTGGCAAAGAGTCAGACATGACTGAGCGACTATGCACACAGAACAGTTTTAGGTTCACAACAAAATTGAGCAGAAAGGACAGAGAGTTCCTTTAGACCCCCTACCCCCAAACACTCACAGCCTCCCTCAGTGTCAACATTACACACCAGAATGGTACATTTCTTTCAGTTAACTTTTTTGTTAGTGATTAGAGACAACTGTCAGGTGTTGAATTCACTGAAACTCTGGGTTAATTTAAAAAAAAAATCCTGTTTTTAGCTCAACTTCAAGCCTTGCTGAGGTGCATTATTCCAAGAAATAAATAATGCTTTGAGTGCTACTACATTCATGATACTAAATGCATTAGAGGACATACTGTATACAATGCATGACACAGAAGGAAGAGGTGCTAAAAGTAACAACTTGGAGGTGTCAACAAAAGCACTAGTTGGTTTGTGGATATAAATTAACAAATGCCTCACCAGAGATTAACACTGAGGGTGCAGTACAGTCCTCCATGAGACTTCACCTCCTTCTGCTATTTGTCGTTACTTTTACCTGTGGGAGGACAAAATTCCAGATGCAATCATTCAGCACCAAAGCCCTGCTTCCTCAATCTACTTCTTAGTGGGACCATTAAAATTGAAGCTCTTCAGAGAAATTAAAATAGCAGTTGCCATAACATTTTAGGAATAAATACACATCTAAGGCAATCAGACCCTAGTGGACAAGAGCATGAAATCTAGAGAAAAAGACCTAAGACTGGACTAAAGAGTTTGAAAGAGATGGTGATTAGAAATCACACATACTTGAATAGCTGGTTTATTTTCAGGCTATTACAATATTACAAACATGCTTTGTGAAGTCAAATGGTGGATCTTTCTAATAGCAATTCTGATCTGAAAACTATACCAATCCTCAGTGTTAAATATAAGCCTGTGAATCAGTAAGAAATCTATCTTTGGCCATTCAGATTTTGAATATTAAACAGGAGAGTCTAAAAATCCTTGGTTCTATCAGCTTTCATTATATTGGAGACAGATTTTTTTTTTTTTTTTTTTTAATGAATCAGGACTATGAGTATTGATTCAATCAAAGAGTTCTGGGAACATGAACAGAAAAGAGATTCTCATGACACCATGTCCCCAACATAATGTGTGCATATAATCCATGTGGGCCATGTGTATTTTATAAAATTATTCATAAGAAAAGGGGATCCCTTTAAGCTCCTACTCTTTAAATGACGTTTCTTCACCATCTTCTTATCTTGTTGCTTTAAGACCTTTCTAAGTGGTTATTTGATCATGTTTCTAATCAGTTTTTCCACCAGGTTTTCTCCTCTGCTTCAAAACTTGTCCTAAAGCTTGCCTTCAGTCCTTATCACAATGGCCCCTTATCAAATGACACATTTGCCTCTATATGCCTTCCCATCTTATCCTAGTTCCATAAACCACTTACAAATAATTATTGTTTAAGAATCAATTAAGCATTCACAGTGTTCCTGCTTTGCAGGAAAACTGATAGTGAAATTAAAAAGCAGATGCCATCAACAAATTAGTATAACATTTATGAATGGAACTTTTAATTTCAAAGGAAATAACATGTAGTCATTTTTTTTTCCTTTTTTACTTTATGAAATTACTTTGTCACTGCTCAATATTGCAAACTAATGGTATTTAAGTCATTTCTTATAGCAATAACTTATTTCAATCCATTTTTATTTTAATGACTTTTTAAAAAAAATTTGGATAAAAGAATCTTTTTGTATCAACCCTGACTCACAAAATAAGCTCTACAGATATTTATTCTATGAATGAATGAGAAAAAGATTGTCATTTGCCTTTTTTTTTTTTTTTTTTTTGCAAGCATTATAGTTTTCAATAGATGCAAGGAGGTGTGCTTTCTTTTACCCTTTCAAGCAAATGTATGACATTTGGCCATCCTCCCTTGTCGAAAAGGCTCTCTGCCACGGCTGGGCCGGGGCTCATGCAGTTGTTAAACAGCAGGGATTATCAGGCAGGACAGTATTAAGTGGTATTTAACAGCAAGACCGAAGTTCTCTGTCAGATGCCTGACTTAGGTGAAATACTTGGTCTTTTGTGGTATGTATAAATACTATTTCTTTAAGCATTAAAGGTGTTTGGCTTCTCCAGTGTTTATTAGACAATAGCAGGTCTTCTATATTGGAATAGTGTTTTCCAAGATAAAGTACTGTATACAAGAAAAGGGAGAGCTTCCCACATGGCTAGGTGGGTAAAGAATCCACCTACAAAGCAAGTGACGCAGGTTCGATCCTTGGGTCAGGAAGATTGCCTGGAGGAAGACATAGCAATCCACTCCAGTATTCTTGCCTGTAGAATTCCATGGACAGAGGAGCCTGATGGCCTACAGTTCATAGAGTCACAAAAAGTTGGACACGACTAAAGTGACTGAGCATCCAGGTAATCAAAAAAGAAGACTTTTTTTCAGAGCTGTGCTCAGAAAGAAGGGATTGGTGGTTTCACTATGTGCTACATAGTTGAAGGTAGGCAATTACTTAGGGCTCATTACATGTGGTTTGAATTGCTAAGAACAGTTGTGTTCAAAGCATAGATAGTCATGTCTTAAGACACTCATGGGATAGACAACAGCTTCTTCTTAAGCCACTTAATATTTTCTGTCTCAAAATTAATATTTCATTATTCCTTGGAGCACTTGACATGATGTTTGTGGTTTGAAAATATACAGAAACTACTATACAGACTAATATTAAACTGTCTTCAAAACTCATAGAGAGAAGATGCTACAACTAAATGCTTTTGCACATAGCTGAAGTAATTAACTCTTGTAGACAGATTTAATGCTATGATCATTTATTTTAAACAAGGACAAAGGTAGAAAGGGGCAAGACAGGAGATGAAATGGATACAGTGAGAAAGTTAAAAAAAAAAAAATTAAATAAATGTCAGTGTTTCCCATCCAGGAACAGTGGCTCCCTGCTACTTTCTGAACTATCATGTTCAAAGCTGTTGATTTAGGCTCCTGCTGGTAAACATGCTTTTTTATAACCTCAACTCATCCATATTTCACACAAGGGACTTCATAAAAGAGACAGATTTATAATTTCCTGTCACTGAATTCAAGATTACCAATTATTTCTTTATTGAAATTTTTGCATCCTTTACTAGAATAGTATTCATAGCTTTATAGACCTTTTCTTTTTTCTCAGTCACTCAATTTAGATTTATGAAGCCTGAGAGTTTTCTCCTGCAGCAACTCACAAAAACATTCTACTTCAAATTCACAGTGCCTCAATCAATGTAATTATTTCCAGGAACAAGCCACAAGTTTTAGAATTTATATGGTTTAATAATTCTATATTTTTGGACTATGTAATGATTTTGCATGAATAGGAAATAAGGAATTTTGTGGACAGAATATATGGCAATACTTAAAGATTCCTTTGTAGATTAATTGGACATTCATATTTTGAATTTTAACTTTCCTTTGTGTACAATCCAAGATTTTAAACTTTCCAAGTCATATCAATATCACACCTTCAGAGCTCTAATTATGTTGAAGTTTGCAAAAATAGCAGAGAATTTCAACCTGAATATTTTACAATGAGACTGCAAAAACAAGGATAGAAGAGTTTCTGAAATGTGGGTTATCTTTTGAGCCTGAGAGCTGAAAGTCAGTGTCCATAAAAGAATGAAGGATATGTCACCTCATCTACAGGTGTTGCGCTGTAGCCTGTTGACAGAGTTTGACTCTGGTGCAGTTCTTAGATGTGTGGAATCTGTGGAGATGTTAGAAAAATACAGTCGCACAAATTTCCTGTATTATAGTCTGAGAAATGTTTAGGACCCAGAGAAAAACTTTCTAAAATATGTCATGAAGAATCTGGCATTTCTTACAGGGCCAAGAATCCTATTTTACTTGAAGGCAATAGTGATGATCCCAAAGAAAGATATATAGGGTTATCTCATACTTTGGCTTTGGAAGAATAAACAAAGGAACCCCTAGTTCCTACCGGACATGGTACCCCCCTCCCTTGCCAGGGTATATGGCCTGAGGAATAACAGAAAAGAGGCTGGATTTCATCCCTCTTGCCCCCAGGCACCTAGTGTGGACATTGCACAGTCACTTTTTACATTCTATAATTAATTCCCAGGCATTTCAGCAACGACTGGCACAGAATGTGAGACCCAGACACCTCAACTGTCCAGACATTTCATCTGTAACCTTGCTTATGAACACCTCTACCATACCATTAATCACTCAGAATGAGAATTTTCAATAAAAGTTTGCAGAATAGATAAATAAAAGAGAAGTCAGTATCTATAAATGATGAGGAGTGATAGATTACTAAGAATGAGAATTTATTTGGATCTAATGCTATACGTCTAGTTAAATATTGCTAACATAAACTATATATGCATTTTATAGTATATATAATCTTCTTTTGATCTTCATAACAAACCTGTGAGGTAGAGTCAAATATTTTTATCCAGATTTTCACATTAAGGGGCTTCCCTGGTGGCTCAGAGGTTAAAGCGTCTTCCTGGAATGCAGGAGACCCCGGTTCGATCCCTGGGTCTGGAAGATCCCCTGGAGAAGGAAATGGCAACCCACTCCAGTACTCTTGCCTGGAGAATCCCATGGAGAGAGGAGCCTGGTGGGCTACAGTCCATGGGGTCGCAGAGAGTCGGACACGACTGAGCGACTTCACTTCACTTCACTTCACTTTCACATTAAGGACTATTATTTCAGGGAGGTTAATTGGCTTGCCTAAAGCTACACAGCAAGTCAGGTAGCAACACAAGTAGAACTCATTTTCTGAGTGCAAAAAAGACAGTAAGTACTATTTAGATTCACATGGAAGAAACAGAAGATTTGGGATATTGAGAAGATTTTATCAAATGATTATTTACATCTTTCACTGAATATTGATGGTTAGGAGAGTCCATGGAAAATATGGGGAGACCTTCCACAGTTGCATTAGTAGTCTTTTTTCTGGTTTTATCTTTCAGGCATTTTGGGGTGGGGAGATCTTAGTTCTGAACCAGGGATTGAACTGTACCCTCAGCAATGAAAGTGCCAAGTCCTAATCACTGGACCACCAGGGACTACCCAAGCATTTTTTAAATACACAATAACTCACATTAATTCTGATATTTCTCACTTTGTTTTGTTTATGAATGTATGTGAGGGTATGGATTCAAGAATAACTATGACCCATTGAAGCGGGTCCAAAAGAGGATATGAAGATAAAAAAATTTGTGAAAGATATTTTTGTTGAAAATTGCTAATACAGAGTATTTTTTAAAGTTTATAAATATTATAGCATCATCTTTGATTATTCTCATATATAGGTAAGTTTTCATAGGGTATTCTTCCAAAATCAAAAGAACAAGGGTATAACATGTAAATGAGTCCTAGTTAAGTTATTTTGTTCTCTTGTCTTTGTCCAGAACTTTTAAATTTACACAAGAATTCCAAGTTAGGCTAGGTGGCCATTAAGCCAACATATTTTCTTAAGATATCATGAAATTCAAATGTTAAAATTCTTGATATTCTAGAGGTAGTATAAGAATTGTAAATACTGTTTTATGAGTGATATAAAAATATGCTATATGTAATGTCAAACAAGTCACACTGCAAATGAGTTGAAATTGTGCAATTCTGAGTTTTTATTTATCCTCAATGGTATACTGTTTTTCTATTTTAAAAACATAAATATGACAAAGTGCAGTACAGAGGCCCTTTATAGAGTCACATTTAGTGATGTGAAGTCCAAGTTGCTATGATAATAATAATAAAAAAACACAGTATGGCTTGAAGATAACAAAACAGAAAGCAAAGGCAAGGAAAAAATATGTATTTTATGTAAAATATGTCAGCTTACAGTAGCCTAAATAGGCAGAAAGTTGTTGAACTGTAACATTCACATATTATTTATGAACATACTAACTAACAGTAAGATCTGGGTTTCTCAAAAACCTGTCTTGCCTGTCTTGGTCTATTAACTTTTCATCAGTATTTTTGTTCTTTACTCTATCCTCTAAACAATACATTAAAAAGAGAAGTGTAATCAGTGAAATTTTCAAGATTCATTTTGATAGAAATAAAATCATATTTTCTAATGGTGAACCACATCATATTGTATCCTAGCTTTTCTTAATGCTTTGATTTTACCTTTTGTTGCTGTGACCCTTTAAAAAAAGAAACCATTTTGCAAGTACTTTCAAAGTACAAAAATTTTATATCTCAATTTCATCTGTTTTTGTGGTTTAAGAGAATGCAGCAATTTTTAAGTACTATTGAAATGAAATACATAATAACATAAAATGAAAAATAAAAGAAATCTAAGTATAGTGAGTTTAAAATGTCAGCATATTCAAGAATGCCTTGGTTTTTACCAGTACATTTTCAGATTTCTTTTTGAAGAGAAATCTGCCTTTTCTTTCTTTCTTTTTTTTCATAAGATTTAAGAAACCCTCACAAGATTTTGCAAGCTCATTTTGGGGGCTTTCCATATTGATGGTTATAGCCTGTGACTGTGAAATCTTTCTCATAGAAGTCAGTTGAATTTATACTTATAGTAATCATACTAAATATAGTGAGATAGACAACAAACAAATAAGTATAGAAACAATTTTTACATTCAATTAAACATATTCATTTTACTCTAATAATTAACATGAGGATAAAAATGATCTTGGAGCACATTATGTACATTGATATAGCATGCATTACCCTATCAGGGTTAAAATATTATCATTATGCCTGTTATGCACATGTAAAAGTAGATCCTAGGAATGAAGCATTTATGGTTAACATCCATATGTTTTAGTAAACACAATTGCACGCTTTCCAGAATAAGCAAATGTGTGAATTCCTTAAGTAGTACTGAAGCATTAAAATAGTCACTCTTTTTATATCCCTAAAAGGAAAAAACAAACAAACAATAACAAAAACAAACACTAAGTAATATACATTGAGATTATAACAAAACAATAATGATAAAAATAGTAACAGGCACCTATTTGGCTTTATTATCCTCATATTTTGCAGAAGGCTGACCTTAGAGAGGTGTTTTAGCAATTTTCAGGTGATAACTAATCTGGTATAATGTAAGATCTACTGTTAGAAATTAGTCAATTGTAATAGAGCTAACTCTTACATAGTATTTACTCATATGAAGCACTGGACACTTTTTCTAAGTACTTACCATAGATTGACTCATCTGCTGCTGCTCAGTTACTTCAGTCATGTCCAACTCTTTGCGACCTCATGGACTGTAGGGTTTTCCAGGCAAGAATACTGAAGTAAGTTGCCTCCAGGGAATCTTCCCGCTCCAGGAATCGAACTCACATCTCCTGCATTGCATGCGGATTATTTACCACTGAACCACCAGGGAAGCCCTATATTGATTCATATAATTACCTTATTTGGTTGATTCAATTATGGTCTTCATTTCATTGATAAGGAAACTGAGTGATTAAATAACTTGCCAAAGGTCACATAACTAGTAAATTACAGCAGAAATTTAAATATAAAGCTGTTTTAGCTCTTAACCATGCTTTGGCTTAGATGCAGTTTCATTAGCTTAAATGCTTCAAAACTGATCTGATTCTGATACTCCCCAAAGTGTTAATTTATAAATGTTTGAAAACATTAGATGTCACAGGCTCCTTTTGCTATATTTCCATCCCTATAGTAGTTCATTGGGATTCCCATCCACAGTAAGAAGGATGGCATCCTCCCCTCTTTCAATGAGAGACTTCATTGTCATGAAACCTTCCACATTTTTAGAACTGCATGATCTCCTAATTTGGGGGAAAATGTTTGCCCTTCATTCAAAATTTACCTCTGGGGTAATTGCCTCTAAATAAGGGAATCACTTTTAGACTATCTGCTAGGTTATCTCTTCAAGAGAGAAACCATAGGAACCATATGGTATACTGTATACAAGAACATTACTGTGAAGAATAATGAAAGTATTTTCTATGAAAAGGTCACAGGCAATAAACTTTGATTAAAGCTAGCAAAGGTCCTTCTAGACCTGTTGCATGCCCTAGGCTAGGAATCAAGGGGATAAGAAATCAGGCAGAATTTCAGGAATATGCTGTCGTGGCTCTAGCTACAACCCTTGTCTACTCCACATGAACATCACCATCAGGATGCAGAGTGTTTTCTAACTCTTTGCCTGCTAAGGTTCAGGTTCATGGGATGTCATGAAACCAATCTGAGCACTGCTCTGACCCATTTTCATTAAGTGTGACTACATTTCTCACAGCTGCAGAAACCAAATCTTCTCAATCTGATTCAAAGCAAAGGGTCAGAAGAAAGAAAATGTCTTTAGGGGCCATGTGTCTTACACCTTACCGTCAGAGCCCAATCTCTTTGTCCTTGGGCTAGGTTTCATCTACAACTTCCAGTTTATGCTTTTTGGAATGCATTTTGTAACTAGCCTCGTTAAGTGTAGCCTTGGGTCTTGAGAGAATCGTCTCAAAACCCCAGGACTACTCTTTTTCATTGAAAGTTTATAATGCCTTGAGTGCCTTTTAGACTCATTAAAATAGAATATTAACTTTTTAATAGCTGCACAATTTTTACCATCAAAGAGTGATGTTTCCTAAATACACAAGCCTTTATATAAGAACAGCACCATGTGGTATAGCAACAACTATTGACACAGGTGTATTCACTTGTGCACAAATTTGAGCTCACTCTGTGGATTGTAGTAAAAACTTTGCCCATATTTTCAGCCTTTCTAGCTAGTAAAATGACAGTTATAACCACTGGTTTTCCTATCACCATTCTATTACTATTTATAAACCGACTAAGTTTAGTGACTAAGCCACGTGGGTGGGGCAGCGGGTAGGAGTGGGGAAAGGGGAGACAGGTAGGGTGTCTGACAATCCAGGTCACAGAATAAGAGTAAATAATGTTAGGGAGAAAGCCATGGTTCAGGGACTTTCCTGGTGGTCCAGCAGCTAAGACTCTGCGCTCCCAATGCAGAGAGCCTGGGTTCAATTCCTGGTCAGGGAACTAGATCCCACATGCTGCAACTAAGACCTGAAACAGCCAAAAAAATAAATATCTTTTTAAAAAGTAATAGAGAAAGACATGGTAATTGCCTTTCCAAGAGTAATTAGTGGGGCTGTGAGAGATGGGAGAAAACTGTACCCAACAATGAGGGTCTAAGCCCTGAAATGCTGTTTCCTTCTTTGACCTCTTCCCTCATCTTTTCCTTCATGGTCCCAATTTAAAATTCATTGATGTGTTATAAGTACTTAATAACATATGCAAGTATTATGCAAATGCTAATAATAATCCATCTTTTACATGAGGATTTGGTGGTGGTGGTGAAGTTGCTAAGACAGGTCTGACTCTTGAGATCTCATGGGCTATAGCCTGCCCAGCTCCTCTGTCCATAGTATTCTCCACGCAAAAATACCGGAATGGGTTATCTTTTCCATCAGGACTTTGGAGAAAACAATCTCCATTCTAATTTCTTTGTATGCAAGTTAGCAGACCAACCCCTACCTGGCCAGGAAATTCTTTCACCTAGGCCCTGTATTTCTTCACTGATCTGTTACTTACCTTCCTGAGTTGATCCCCAATAAGGCTCCTTCTTCCCACTGTCATTTGTGCCAATAGAACAAGATAAAGTTTGGTTCAGAAGCAAAGGAGAGCTTCATTCTTTCATCAAAAAAGGAGAGGTGCAACCTCTGAAGTACACCCATCCTTGACAGGCTGGGCAGGGCTGGTTTAATGGTTTCTCAGCAGCGTGGCTTCCCTGGTGGCTTAGAGAGTAAAGCGTCTGCCTGCAATGTGGGAGAAGCGGGTTCGATCCCCAGGTTGGGAAGATCCCCTGGAGAAGGAAATGGCAAGCCACTCCAGTACCTTTGCTTGGAAAATTCCATGGACAGAGGAGCCTGGTAAGCTACAGTCATGGGATTACAGAGTTGCACACAACTGAGCTACTTCACTTCATCAGTGGGGGAGGGGTGGAGTTCTCATGGGTCTGGTGCAGGTAGGCCACTTGAGCTCCAGGTTGCTGTGCTGGGTGCAGGCGCAAAGTTTGTGCATATGGTGTGCTGCCGCCATCTTGGATTGAGGCTTCCTTAGTGGTGCTTCTACACACAGTCCTCCAACTTGACGTGTGGCTGCAGCTGTTTCACACAAGAAACTCTAGTCTGAAGAGCCAAGTTCAAGGCCTCTGCATGAGATACCCTTTGTAACAGAGAAACTGAACACAAAGGAAAAATATGTTAGACTTTATTACCTAGATTCTCTATTTTTATGCCCCAGGAATTGTTTATGGGCTTTGCTGGTGACAGTCCTTCTCTTCTTGGAGCGAAAATTGGTTTTCAGATTACTCCCGCAGACTCTTTAGCGGCCTGGTTTGGGCTTCCCTTATGGCTCAGCTGGTAAAGAATCCACCTGCAATGCAGGAGACCTGGGTTCGATCCCTGGATTGGGAAGATCCCCTGGAGAAGGGAAAGGCTACCCACTCCAAGATTCTGGCCTAGAGAATTCTATGGACTGTATTGTTGAGGTCCTTTAATGGATCGGAACTTGGTGGTCCGGAGTCGACAATGAGAGAGAAAGAGGCTGATATTCCTTGGTTTATGCAGAAAACCAATAAAGTCCCTAACACGGGGCTTGCTCTGTTCACGAAGGCCTCAGGCGCCCTCCCGATGGGGTGAAGGCACAGAGTGCCTTCTCGAGAGGGTCTTAGAAGTCCAGGCAGGAAAGTGAACCCATAGGGCCTCTGTACTCCAGAGAATTAGCCTGAAAAAGAGAGAGAAAGAGAAGGAGAGAGAGAGAGAGAGAAGACATGGGGACCAAAGCTCTGATGGACAAAGGTGTTTTATTCAACATTGTGTGGGTATTTATACTGTCTTACAAGGCAGATATTTTCAGCAGAGACAAAAATCAAAACTTACAAATTATCAAGGAAATATGAGGCCATCCATATCAAAGAGAGAGGGTTGTAAATAATCACTTTTACTGTATGGTTCATAAAAAGGAAGAGGGTCATAAATTGTTACTTATCACCGTATGGAAAAGTATGCATACTTCAGCCCCCCCTTCCCCAGTATTTTGCTACTCCACTTAATTCCTGAATTAAGGGACAGAGGATTCAATGCAGATCCAAAAGAGCACACAGGAAGCCCCCTGTTAAATGCTTCCTGACACATGGAATTGCAGAGTGGGACACGACTGAGCGACTTTTCCTTTCAATTTCACTATAGGGCTGTTTTTACACAAGATTTCTGATAATCAAAATGTCTTGCTATTGGGTAGTTTTTTTTTTTTTTTAATAATCTAGCAGTTATTATATAATTTCCAGATCTGTCAAAATTAATTTTAGTCTTTTTTGCTTAAATAAGGGAAAAAGAATCATTTGAGTCAATGTCCACCTAGGATACACTAACAGATTCATTTAACCATAACCATTTATAGCTCTAGGTTTTACTCCACTTAAACAGATATATTCTTGAGGCAAAATTTCATCTTTAACCATAAGTACATTTTCTCATATGAAAAATCTCTGTAATTAGTTTATCCTATATAAAAGAAAGATACTCCACAATGTGTTTTTCTACATCAGATGAATTCTTACTTATTCTTTACATCTAAAAGCCATATTTTTTGATAACAAAGTCAAATATGTCAAACTCGTAAAAATTGCTCTATTAACATTTGATCAGAATGATTTTTTAAATCTTGTTCCAGTAATTGCACTAAAATATTGGCTAATATTTTTATTACCATCTTCTTATTGCTATTTTTGAAATCACTTTAGTGCTTGACCTGTAGTAAAATTTGTATATTCTATCTTACTGAATCCTCACAGTAGCCTAATAGACTGGAAAGTATTACCCCAGTTTGCAGGTGAGAAAACTGAGATATAAAGTTAGGTAGTTTGTCAATGATCAAGCAACTAGCAATTAGTTCAGCCAGAATTTAATTGCAGACCTATCTGACTCAAAATGAAGCACAGGAAAAATTCTACAAATTTTGAATGTCTTTTTATTTTTCCTTGTATATCTGAAAACTTGAGAAAAATATATATATATAAAAGAGAAATTAGAAGAAACAAAGCTTTGTGGGTGTACCAAAAGACATATTTGATCAACTGTCAACGAAAGTATTTGATCATAGCAAAGACTCCATAATTCACATACCCTACCTGATCAGTTCTTCCAGAGGAAAAATGAATTCAGTTGTAACAGTGTGTCATTGCCTAAGCAAGTTAAGGGATGAAGAAGGGATATTATGTAGACATCCGTTTTAGCAACAGGGGGTATGGATGATTCATATTCAAATCACAGCACTTTGAAATTCAATGCTTTGGGGATATTACTATCTTAAAATATTATTCAATCAAATACACATGACTAACCACTGCAAGCTTAGTGAGACATCCCATAAGAAACTAAAATGGTAATGATTAAACTAACTGACAATTAATTTACAATTTAAAAAACACAGATAACAACAATTAAAATAAGGGCCAAATCTAGACATTTCTGGTTCACTGATAACAAATTGTACTCCCTTAGAACTGAGGCAATATTGTCAAGCATTGTCAGCACTTCTGAAAATAAAACTGAATTAGTCTACAGGAAGCTCTAGCAACTTGATATTTTTAGTTTATAAATACTAAATGTTAATATCATAGGTTACTAGTTTTTTTTTTTTTTAAACCTCTTAGTTGTAATTAAAGATAAGATTGGGCTTCCCTGATGGCTCAGTGGCTAAAGAATCTGCCTGCTGTACAAGAGACACTAGAGACATGAGTTCAATCCTTGAGTTGGGAAGATCCCCTAGAGGAGGAAATGGCAACCCACTTTAGTATTCTTGCCTGAAAAATCCCATGGACAGAGGACCCTGGCAAGCTACAGTCCATGGAGTTGCAAAGAGTCAGATGAAACTGAAGAGCAATTGAGCACACAAAGGCAAGATAGGTCTATGAAATAAAGCCTGATTTTTCATTGATGATGAAAAGGACCACTTGGATATTTGAGGCTCTTTGAGAGCACCCTTAAAGACCACCAATGGGCCTAGAATATTCTCTGAGAATCACTGTGATAGAAAATATTTATGTTCATCTCAAAAAGAATAAAGATAAATAACCCATATCCTTTATTATCTCAAGTTATGTATATTTTTTTATTAAACAAAAGAATTTTTTTTTTTTTTTTTTACATATCAGAAGTGTTTGTGGGCTTTATGGAGAACATAAGAAAGCAACATATTTTCCTCACTTTAAAAAATGTTTCCTTGTACCCCAACTTCTCTCTCTACACTCCTTATTCAATAAGATATCGCCATTCATATGAAATCTCTTTTCTTTTTCTCTGTCACATGAGCAAACACTGTCACTTCTACCTACGAATGTATCTCAAATTAACTCTCTACTAAGTTAGTCCAGGGCTTCCCAGGTGGCTCAGTGGTAAATAATTTGCCTGCCAATGCAGGAGATGCAGGTTCAATTCCTGGGTCAGGAAGATCCCCTGAGAAAAAAATAACAACACACTTCAGCATTCTTGCCTGGGAAATCCCATGGATACAGGAGCCTGGTGGGCTACATCCCTGGCATTGCAAAAGAGTAGGACATGGCTTAGCAACTAAGCAACAAGTTAGACCAAGCCCTTATCCTCCCTGGGTACCTGCAATAGCTGTCTATTAGACCTTCTCTTTCTGTCTATGCTTCACCACTCTTCCTACTCAACAGAGTGATCATTTCAAAATGAAAATCAGAGCATAATACTTTGATGATTTCAACCATCTAGGCTTCCCATGTTGTGGAAACCCAACATTCCTTCCAATCAGCCTTGACTCCTACCTCTTCTTTCCTCTGTCCCTGAGGGTAAGGAATCATGTGGAATCCTTCCTAGATTAAACCAGAAATATTCCCACCTCACAGTCTTCACACTTGGAATTTTCACTGCCTGGAATGCTTTATCCAGAAACTGGTATACGACTTGCATGTTTGCTGCACTTGTGCCTCATTCTTCAATCATTTCTTCAGAGATCTCTTCACTAAAAAACCCATTCAAAATGCCCATTCTCTCATGCCTTTATCCAGTTTATCACTCCTTTACCCTGCTTCATATTTTTCTACTTAATCATTATCACAGTGTAACATTTTATTACATATCAGTTCAGTTCAGTTCAGTTCAGTCGCTCAGTTGTGTCCGACTCTTTGCAACCCCATGAATTGCAGCACACCAGGCCTCCCTGTCCATCACCAACTCCTGGAGTCCACTCAGACTCAGGTCCATTGAGTCAGTGATG
>SJYT01006385.1:294574-334909 GCA_006410635.1 Cephalophus harveyi | reverse complement strand
AAAAAAAAAAAAAAAAAAAAGAAAGAATATCATGGTAAAGGGCAGGACTGTGAGGACCATAAAGTGAAGTACATATAAGGTGAACCTCTAATTCGTAAAATGCTGGAATGTCAGAGTTAGAAGGGACCTTGGAGGTTCTCTAGCTTACTTAATGGGAGACAATGTGGAATTACGGGGGGAAGAAAAGAAACACATGTTTTGAAGTCAGAAGGACCTGTGCTTGAATCTCACTCTTAGTTGGTGACCTTGGATAAAGGAAGACCTTTTGTGGGTCTTTGTTTTTCCACTTCTGGCCATTGTAGGTGTTAACAAATGATAGCTGCTGTTATTATAATTATTATTATGATCATCAGATTACAGATGAGGAATCTGAAAAGTAGAGGCTAAATTACTTCACATAATTCAGCATTTTATTTACGATCTGGGGCTGCCCTCTACAACTATTACGTCGACTGATATAAAAATGCACAACGTGAGAGCTGCGAAGAGCTGCGAGTTTCAGTTTTGTTGGAGGACTTACTGAGGGGTATAGCTTGAGAGGGACTTCCCTGGTGGCTCAGATGGTAAATGACCTGCCTGCAATGCGGGAGACCTGGGTTCAATCCCTGGGTCAGGAAGATCCCCTGGAGAAGGAAATGGCAACCCACTCCAGCATTCTTGCCTGGAGAATCCCATGGACAGAGGAGCTGGCTGACAGACATTGGACACGGCTGAGAGACTTTCACTTCACTTCATGGCTTGAGAGAGAGCCTCTCAGAGAGCTATGAGGAACTGCATTTAAGAGACCAGGGGGAGCAGTCAGCCTGTATGTGATTTTGATGAAGGGTGCATATAATCAAGCACATCTCAGTATAAGGTTGCTGCTAGTCACAAGCAACAGATGTCTTAGTTAATGGTCTTAGTGCTTTTCTAAGTATCAGGAGCTGCAGGAATTGTGAATGATAAAATTTTCTCCTGAAAACAACTATCTGAAGGCCTTGTTCTGCCACTTTCCCTGAATGCCTCATTCTTGATCTCCACCCTGAAGGTCAGTGAGTGCAGTGGCTAATAAATTAATCCCCATAGGACAGGGTGATGAGTGACATTTTTTTTTTTTTTAGTTGGCAGCCCCATGCAGTATATGCCCTTCATAAGAAAATGCTTAATTGGGGTAAGAATTAAAGACTCAATGTAGTGATCTGAATGCATGGATGAACTGTTTGGGATTTGCTCAGGAGAAGGCCACCAGTCTAATAGAAGTCTCCTGGAAGTCACCTTCGAGAAAGAATGACAAATGCTGAGTGGTTGTGGGGCTTGTCCTAAAGAAAGAACCATGAAGGTTTTTATGTAGTGACACAATCACTGTTTTCAGTTGAATAATTTGGAGTTCTTTGTTTCTAAGTATCTTTGATATCTCCTATCTGTAAGTATTCATTTCACTTGATACAAAAAAGGAAATTGAGGTCTACAGAGGTGAGGGACTTGCCCACTGTCACAAAGCTGGTAAGTGGCAGAATCATAGTAAGAACCAAAGTCTCTTGACTCTGTGCAGAGCACTTTTTAGCCAACAATAATTCTCCAGATTAAAAAACCCTTCTGTTTTCTTAGTGTTGTGCATTCTATGGTTTTGGAAATGCACACATATAAAATATATATCCATCATTACAGTGTCCCATAGACTATTTTCACTGCCCTAAAAATCCTTTGTGCTCTTATTCCTTCCCTTCCACCTTGCACCCTTAACGGCAACTGCTAATCTTTTTTTTGTCTCCATAGTTTTGCCTTTTCCAGCTATATATAGCTGAAATCAAGTAGTCTTTTCAGATTGACTTCTCTCACTTAGTAATATGCATTTAAGGTTCCTCTGTGTCTTTTCATGGCTTGATTGCTCATTCCTTTTTACTGCTGAATGATATTCCATTGTTGCTGATGTGCTGTAGTTTATTTGTCCATACGCCTCTTTTTTAAAATTATTTTTTATTGAAGGATAATTGCTTTACAGAATTTTGCTGTTTTCTGTCAAACCTCAACATGAATCAGCCATAGGTATACATATATCCCCTTCCTTTTGAACCTCCCCCCGATCTCCCTCCCCATCCCACCCCTCTAGGTTGATACAGAGCCCCTGTTTGAGTTTCCTGAGCCATACAGCAAATTCCTGTTGGGTATCTATTTTACATATGGTAGTGTAAGCTTCCATGCTCTTTCCATACACCTCACCCTCTCCTCCCCTCTCCCCATGACCGTAAGTCTATTCTCTATTATGTCTGTTTCTCCATTGCTTCCCTGTAAATAAATTCTTCAGTACCATTTTTCTAGATTCCATATATACGCATTAAAATGCAACATTTATCTTTCTCTTTCTGACTTACTTCACTCTGTATAATAGGTTCTAGGATCATCCACCTCATTAGAACTGACTCAAATGCGTTCCTCTTTATGAGGTGAAGGTGAGGTGAAGTCACTCAGTCATGTCCGACTCTTTGCAACCCCATGGACTGTAACCTATTAGGCTTCTCTGTCCATGGGATTCTCCAGGCAAGAATACTGGAGTGGATTGCCATTTCCTTCTCCAGGGGATCTTCCTGACCCAGGGATCAAACCTGGGTCTCCTGCATTGGAGGCAGATGCTTTAACCTCTAAGCCACCATATATTCCATTGTGTCTTGATGGACACTTGATGGAGACTTGCTTCCAAGTTTGAATGATTATAAATAATGTTGCTATAAACATCCATGTGCCGGTTTCTGTATTGATGTGTTTTCAGCTCTTTTGTGTAAATACCAAGGAATATAATTCCTGGATCATACAGTAAGAGTATGTTTAGTTTTTTAAGAAACTACCAAATGGTCTTCCAAACTGGCTGAACCATTTTGCATTCCCACCAGCAATGAATGAGAGTTCCTGTTGCTTCACATCCTTGTCAGCATTTATAGTTGTCATTGTTCTGGATTTTTGCCTTTCTAATAGATGACCTCCTCCCCTGCTTTTTTTCTTGCCCTTTCAGATATCAAAGTTTTAATTAATAGCTGATTAGGGATCTGATGGAGAAGGCAATGGCAACCCACTCCAGTACTCTTGCCTGGAAAACCCCATGGGCAGAGAAGTCTGGTAGGCTGCAGTCCATGGGGTCGCTACGAGTCGGACACGACTGAGCGACTTCACTTTCATGCATTGGAGAAGGAAATGGCAACCTGCTCCAGTGTTCTTGCCTGGAGAATCCCAGGGACGGAGGAGCCTGGTGGTCTGCCGTCTATGGGGTCACACAGAGTCGGACACGACTGAAGCAACTTAGCAGCAGCAGCAGGGATCTGATTGCCCCTTAGGACTGTTGGAGACTATGTTACCCAGGTAGCTTTATTGCTAGCAAGTGATAGCAAAGTGATAGCAGCTGGCTGCTGACCCAGCTTCCTGCCTTTGTATCCCACTCTGGTTTTCCTGAAGATTTAAGCCCTTATCTGGGTCTCCCTGGTCTGCCTCTTGGCCTAGCTGTAGACATGTTTTAGTGCACAAGAAGGTTTGGCCTTCACCTAACCCTTAAGAGCCTAGAATTCTCCCCATCTGGCAGGACATTGAAACTCATTAAGGGCCTCTTCCCCACCTGTCTGGTTTTCCTTCATGCTCAGTTCCTGAGCAACCCTATGCCCATTCCTGTGACCTGGATCCTCTGCTTCCTACTTCTACCATTTGGAAATTCCTGGTGATTTCTAGAACTTTCTTTTGTTAGGGTATGGTAACTAATTCTCTTCCACTGCTGATATGAGTTTTAGAGTCTATCAGAAGAACTTGATCGTATCCCAGGGCCAGGCCTGACAATTGCAGACCTGTGCTGAGGGCTATAAGAGCAAATATATGTTTATATTTTTTGGAGCAACCAAAGGGTTGCTGTAACCAAAATATTAATTGGGAGAGGTGCTGCCACCATATAGCTTACAGACTCTTTCAGAATAGCTTTACAAATAACTTCATTCTTGCTCAGTGGCAGCCCAGTCAAAAATATCATGAATAGTATTTGCTGTGGTGAGCAAGTGCCAACGATATTTCATAATCTGACTCTTAGAAGTAGTAAATATTTCAGTTAAAATTACATATCATTAAGGTGACAAAAAGGGACATTGTTAAACCTCTTGTCTTGGTATCTTTTTTCCCCAGCTGCTGGAGGTGAGGGCTACCTGGGAGGGACTCTCTGACTGGCCTCAACTTGACTGTGTGACCTTGGACCGGAAACGGTAGAGGTGGGAGGGAAGAAAAGTAAAGAAGGGTCTCCTGGAATTTCTTAGTCCTATCTATATGCAAATCATTTAATATTATGCAAATTATTTATCTGAGATTCAATTAGACTCCCAAGAGTAACCAATTACCACTCCCACCACTGTACTTTCTGCCTCCTGACCAAGCTTTCTTATTTGTCCCAGGAAGACATACATTGTCCTGTATGCCCTACTAGGGAACAGGAAGGGGACAAAGAGCAGATAGTCCCTCACTGAGGCAAGAGCAGCTCTGGTCAAACATGTTGGGAAACTTGAGAACAAAGCCTGACAGGAACTCCTGAGGCACACAGAAAAATCACACTGAGCCAGAGCCCCACAGGCACACATAACACTTGCCGTACGGCTTTTCCCCCTGGACTCTATTCTCTCTATGATTTCATGGGTCCTGTATTTTGGGTGCTTCTCTGGTGGCTCAGTGGTAAAGAATCCACCTGCCAATGCAGAAGATGTAAGAGATGTGAGTTCAATTCCTGGCTTGGGAAGATTCCCTGGAGGAGGGCATGGCAACCCATTCCAGTATTCTTGCCTGGAGAAGTCCATGGATACAGGAGCCTGGTGGGCTACAGTCCATAGAGTCACAAAGAGTTGGACACAACTTAGCATGCATGTGTGTCTTTCAGTTATGAGAACTGTTGACTAGAAAAACTTTCTGGAACAAAGGCTTACAGTCTTCTTCCTCCCAAATATATACATATATACACACACTCTCCCCCCTGCCTCCCTCTCCCCCACCTCTATATCTATATACCCATGCACTTTATACATATTTATATACTGATAGTCAATAGTTGACTAAAAACACTTTCTGGACGAAAGGCCCACAGTCTTCTTTCTCACAAATACACATAAACACACAAATACATGATATATATATATATATATATTTAATACTCTCAGATCTTATTACTTGAAAGCTTTTATTGACTTGTACCTGTTCCTCTTATTTGGGTATGGATCCCAGAGAGCTGGAACCATCATTCATTCATTTATCCACCCATTTACTCATTCACTGACTCATTTAACAAATATTTGAGTGCTTACAGTTTGCCAGGCACTTTATTTGGCACTGATGGAGGGTACAAAGATGTGGCAGGTGCTGAAAAGAAATTTAACATTTTTATGAGAATATAGGATACAGGGACCAAATGTGGGATGGGAGGGCATGGCTGAGTTATAGAAGGCTTCCCTAGGACCTGTGTGAATAGGGGTGAGATGTGTTCTTATAGAGGAATGGCTTGGGTGAAGACTCAGAGGATAAAGGAGAGTAGCAGCTTTCCCATGAGTGGAAAGGAGAATGGGATAATGCTAGGTAGAGAGGTTGGCTGGGGCCAGATCACACACTATGTGTTATAGACCAGAGTAAGGATTTGATTTACTGACTCATTCTTCCCATTCTTCAGGCATGCCATCCTTATTGTCCAGGCTTTGAGGTTCTTTTACCTTTTTATATTAGCTCTCTAGTCCCCAACCATCAGTAAGAGGAGACTACCGGTATTCCAGGATCAAGGATGGCTGTGTAGATGGTGAGCACAGGATCTGCCCACTTCATAAAGGGGACACCATTTAGGGCTGTTATTTATTTATTTTTTTTTACAACAGGCAAACTAAAGAACTCTTGTTTACCATGGAAAGTAACTACAGACTATGTTACTTGCTGTGAAGAAATAGCATATGTAAGTTATTTCTGCAAAGTTGGCCTAAGTGTGCCAAATCAATGAGGAAGTCATAAAAAATGAGGGAGCCGTAAAATTCCTGGATGATTTCATAATGTGCTTTGTTTTGTCTTGTGTCCTCCTCACTGCTCTCGAGTACATATTAGCCACTTAATAAGTGCCTGCTGAATGAACACATGGATAATATTAATACCAACAATCTTATATTGGTAGAAGCCCATGAGGGCAGTTATCATAAAGCCCCAAACTGGTTCCTGGGGCTATTGTGAGAGAACTAGGGTGACTGGAGGATTGTTGATAATGAACCTGTAATGTTTTTCTTAAAACAAACAGTGTGGGGATAAGGACCCATCTGAGACCTCTCAACACCAGATTTCATAGATTTAAGGCCTCCTGGAATATGATATCTTAGAGATTCCAGATTAAGGTACTTTATGTCATCCAGGTCATTTATGTCTGTTATGATCCCATTGGAACAATTACAGAATAATATGTGTGTGTGTGTGTGTGTGTGTGTGGAGGGGGTGAGGCGGGGACAGTATGCATGTTTGTGAAGGAAAATTTACTTGGGTGCTGCTAAGAAAAACTTCGTTGGAGAAGGCAATGGCAACCCACTCCAGTACTCTTGCCTGGAAAATCCCATGGACGGAGGAACCTGGTAGGCTGCAGTCCATGGGGTCGCTAAGAGTCGGGCATGACTGAGCGACTTTACTTTCACTTTTCACTTTCATGCATTGGAGAAGGAAATGGCAACCCACTCCAGTGTTCTTGCCTGGAGAATCCCAGGGACGGAGGAGCCTAGTGGGCTGCTGTCTATGGGGTTGCACAGAGTCAGACATGACTGAAGTGACTTAGCAGCAGCAGCAGCAAGAAAAACTTCATTAGTCATCAAATCTTGCTTCTGGATAACTCAAAGAACCTTCATTTTAAAATACAGAAGAGGAAAGTAGGGATCAGAAAAGGAAAATACTAAACAACCATCTTTCCACTTGGCAGTAGAGAGTGTTGTAAAGTCTCTTTACCCAACATTTCACTTGTTGCTAAGTGCTAATCTCCAGTAAACCATTCTAGTTAGTAGTTTAGTTGCTAAGTCATGTCCGACTCTTGCGACCTCACAGACTGTAGCATGCCAGGCTCCTTGGTCCATGGGATTCTCCAGGCAGGAATACTGGAGTGGGTTGCCATTTCCTTCTCCAAAACCATTCTGAGTCATACTATTCCAGAAGTCATTTGTCCAGACACAGATGGGAGATTAGTCTAAACTTGTTTGGAGAGGACAGAAGAGTAAGATCCCCTGCTTCTGAACTTCAGCTGGCAAAGAGTCTTCCAGAAGTTGGGCTTGTTTTTTCAGAAATTCTGTCCAAAGGTTCTTCTGGAACCTCTTGCAGTTACTGGACTTCTGGACAAAGGCAAGATCGTATGTTCAAGAAAGAGGAAATTTGGAGTGATGGACACAGGAGTAACCTTGGATGGACAGAATAGGGGCTTCTTTTGTCTTATGCTTTGAGGATTTCCCCTGAGAACAGGAATGTCTTTCATCAGCCTACAGCAGGGGCCTCCTATTCCAGGATTCAACCAAGTAACTGAAAGTCAAGTTGCTGAACATCAATTCACTGAAAACTATCTTGCTCAGTGATTAATTGACCAAGTTGCCACTTAACTGATTGTTTTTTTTGAAGTTGTATTATGTCTCACAGCAGTCATCTTGCAGCCAGTATGGGTTGAGGGAGAAATGTGTGCTGGGAGCAATGGGGAGATTCTGTCCCTTTGAGATAGTAACTCGTTCTTCCTTCCTTTGAAATTGTAAAATTATTGATTCCCAAAGACATGTTTCAATTAACTACTTAGTTTTTTTATTGGCTGAAAAAGGCTAGGCTATACTGCAGTAACTGATGAACCCAAAAGCTCAGTGTCCTAAAATAACAAAGGTTTATTTCCCAGGTGTGATGGATACCAGTACAAGCTGGGATTGTTGAGAAGGCTCAGATACTTGGGAAACCAAGCTGATGGAGGATGGAAACCAGTGAAGACTCTAATATCTTGTAGTTGCTCTGTTTGGAACACAGACCAGGGAAAGAGAAGGCACTGGAGAATCAGTAAGCATTTCTGATGGTTTCAGGTTGGAACTGATACATGTAATTTTCCTTCACATTTCATTAGCTGGAATGCATCACATCTTTCTAACTGCAGAATGGCTAGGTCTACTTTACAGAAAGGAGAATAGGAATTGGTGACCACTAAGAATATCTACAGACAGAGGGTGAGATGGTTGGATGGCATCGATGACTCGATGGACATGAGTTTGAGCAAACTCTGGGAGTTGGTGATAGATAGGGAAACCTGGCATGCTGCAGTCAATGGGGTTGCAAAGAGCTGGACACTACTTAGCAACTGAACTGAAGAATATCCCCACAGGAAGGGCTTAATAATTTTGGTAGTTTTTTTTCAGAGACTTTTTTCACCCTGAAATTTCAGGTCTGCTGAGATTTGCAGAGGTGGTTTGGCTGCATCTGCAGTTGGGTGATGGGTAAGGGTTAATAGAGTCTGTGTCTTATGGCAGAGATTTAAGTGTCCTGTTCAAGACCTGCTAATAGTGACCTTAGCAACCCCTTTCCAACACAAAACACACATACACTCAAACATGTTCTGTTGGGCAGCCAGGAGGGCAGACAGGCAGAGGGGAAACTCTGAGTTCTAACTGGAACTAACAGGTTTTGATGGACTGATTATTTGGTGAAATGAATTTTAAAGAATTGGCTTTGAGTGATTTGATATACAGTAAATTAACTGAAAGCCTGAAATTGTTGACAAGCTCTTTTTGTGTTTCTTCATTTCCAATTAAAAAAAATTAAATTCTAGTTTATGGGACTTCATTGAGGTGTAATTGACAAATACTATTTAAAGTGTACAACATGATTTTGATACATATATATGCATGGTGAAAGGATTCCTATCACCAAGTTAATTATGTGTTTAAATTTTAGCATGAAATAGAACTGCCTTATGACCCAGCAATCCCACTGCTGGGCATACACACTGAGGAAACCAGAAATGAAAGAGACACATGTACCCCAATGTTCATTGCAGCACTGTTTATAATAGACAGGACATGGAAACAACCTAGATGTCCATCAGCAGATGAATGGATAAGAAAGCAGCGGTACATATACACAATGGAGTATTACTCAGCCATTAAAAAGAATTCATTTGAACCTGTTCTAATGAGATGGATTTCTGTCTTTGTGCCAGTACCATACTGTCTTGATGACTGTGGCTTTGTAGTAGAGCCTGAAGTCAGGCAGGTTGATTCCTCCAGTTCCATTCTTCTTTCTCAAGATTGCTTTGGCTATTCGAGGTTTTTTGTATTTCCATACAAATCTTGAAGTTATTTGTTCTAGTTCTGTGAAAAATACCGCTGGTAGCTTGATAGGGATTGCATTGAATCTATAGATTGCTTTGGGTAGTATACTCATTTTCACTATATTGATTCAGCACTGTTTATAATAGCCAGGACATGGAAACAACCTAGATGTCCATCAGCAGATGAATGGATAAGAAAGCTGTGGTACATATACACAATGGAGTATTACTCAGCCATTAAAAAGAATTCATTTGAACCTGTTCTAATGAGATGGATGAAACTGGAACCTATTATACAGAGTGAAGTAAGCCAGAAAGAAAAACACCAATACAGTATACTGACACATATATATGGAATTTAGAAAGATGGCAAGGATGACCCTGTATGCAAGACAGCAAAAGAGACACAGATGTATAGAACGGACTTTTGGACTCTGTGGGAGAGGGAGAGGGTGGGATGATTTGGGAGAATGGCATTGAAACATGTATACTATCATGTAAGAAATGAAGTGCCAGCCTGTGTTCGATACAGGATACAGGATGCTTGGGGCTGGTGCACGGGGATGATCCAGAGAGAGGATATGGGGTGGGAGGTGGGAGGGAGATTCAGGATTGGGAGCTCGTATACACCCATGGTGGATTCATGTCAATGTATGGCAAAACCAATACGGTATTGTAAAGTAAAATAAAGTAAAATAAATAAATAAATAAAATTTAGCATGAATTTAGCATGAGAAAGGATGTATTATTTATATTAGCCAGGTGATAATAGGCTTTAGTTTGGAAAGGAAAGAGTGAGAGGGCATCTAGGAGTATTTCAGCTTTGCTTGTGGAAGGGGGCAGGAGGAAAAGGGGCAGTAACAGCGGATAAGATGGTTGGATGGCATCACCGACTCAATGGACTCCAGTTTGAGCAAACTCTGGGAGATGGTGAAGGACAGGGAAGCCTGGCCTGCTGCAGTCCTCGGAGTTGCAGAGTCAGACGCGACTGAGCAACTGAACGAGGAGGGAGGGAGGAATAGGGTTTGGGTAGTCTTACTGTAAGGAAGGTGCAGTTTTGTGGATGGCTCTTCCTTGATCCAAGGACTAGTCTCTGGGGCCTCATTTTGGAAGTCCAAGGAACTGAGCTGCTCTTTCAGTCATTTCTTTGTAGCTTCCAATATAAAGTAACATTTCCAAAGACATATTTTTCTGTTTCATGTTGGTTTACAGTAAACTAATTATTCCATTTCATGTTAGCTGAAGTATTTTTTTATAACAAAAGATTTCTATTACGACAATTTTATTTCCTTTTGAAAATTTTATATTACAATAGTGAGGGTTGATTATACATTTATTTAAAAATTTTTCATTTTTAAAAATTTTTATATTTAAGGCATATAGCATGATATATATTTACATAGTGAAATGATTACTATAATCAAGCTAATTACTGTATCTTGTCACATAAGATACCACTTGTTTGTGTGTTTTTGTGGTGGTGCTCTTAGGAAACTTCTAATATTCAATACAGTAACTCTAATCATTGTGCTCTATGTTAGATCTCTAACGGTGGTGGTTGTCGTGATAGTGGTTTAGTCGCTAACTGCTGCTGCTAAGTCACTTCAGTCGTGTCCGACTCTGTGCGACCCCATAGACGGCAGCCCACCAGGCTCCCCCGTCCCTGGGATTCTCCAGGCAAGAACACTGGAGTGGCTTGCCATTTCCTTCTCTAATGCATGAAAGTGAAAAGGGAAAGTGAAGTCGCTCAGTTGTGTCCGACTCTTAGCCACCCCATGGACTGCAGCCCACCAGGCTCCTCTGTCCATGGGATTTTCCAGGCAAGAGTGCTGGAGTGGAAGTCATGTCCAAATCTTGTGACCCCATGGACTGCAGCCCACCAGGCTCCTCTGACCTCCACTGTCTGCTGGAGTTTGCTCAGATTTATGTCCGAGTTGGTGATGCTATGATCACATCCTCAGCTGCCCCTTTCTCCTCCCAGATCTTTCCCAGAATCAGAGTCTTTTCCAGTCAGCCAGCTCTTCATATCAGTTGGCCAAAATATTGGAACTTCAGCATTAGTCCTTCTAATGAATATTCAGGGTTGATTTCCTTTAAGATTGACTGGTTTGATCTCCTTTCTGTCCAAAAGATTCTCAAGAGTTTTCTCTAGTACCACAGTTTGAAAGCATCCATTCTTTGGTAGTCAGCCTTCTTCATGGTCCAACTCTCATATCCATACATGACTACTTGAAAAACCATAATTTTGGCTATATGGACCTTTGTCAGCAAAATAATGTCTCTGCTTTTTAATAGCTGTCTAGGTTTGTCATAGCTTTTTTTCCAAGGAGCAAGCATCTTTTAATTTCATGGCTGCAGTCATGGTCCACATGATTTTGGAGCCCAAGAAAATAAAATCTGTTTATACTTTCTCCCCTTCTATTTGTCATGAAGTGATGGGACCAAATGCCATGACTTTAGGTTTTTGAAAGTTGAGTTTTTAAGCCAACTTTTTCACTTTCCTCTTTCACCTTCATCAAGTATTCTTACTTGGAAAATTCCATGGAAAGAGGAGCCTGGGAGACTATGGTCCATAGGGTCACATAGAGTTGGACATGACTGAAGTGACTTAGCACACATGCACACACACACTCTGCATCTAAGTTAAATAAGCAAGGTAACAATATGTAGCTTTGACATACTCCTTTCCCAGTTTTGAACCAGTCCATTGTTCCACGTCCAGTTTTAACTGTTGCTTCTTGACCCACATATAGATTTCTCAGGAGACAGGTAAGGTAGTCTAGTATTCCCACCTTTTTAAGGATTTTCCATGATTTATTGTGTTCCATATGGTCAAAGGCTTTACCATAGTCAAGGAATTAGAACTAGATAGTTTTCTAGAACTCCTTTGCTTTCTCCATGCTCCAATGAATGTTGGAAATTTGATCTCTGGTTCCTCTGCCTCTTCAAAACCTGTACATCTGGAGGTTCTCGATTCATGTACTACTGAAGCCTAGCATAACTATAACTTTGTACCCTTTGATCACGTCTCCCAATATCCCTGAACTTTGATAACCATTGTTCTACTCTCTGCTTCTATAATTAAACTTTTACCAGATTTTACATATAATTGAGATCATGCAGTGGTTCTTTTTCTTTGTGTCTGGTTTATTTCACTTAGCATAAGGTCCACCAGGTTTATCCATATTGTTGCAGTTGACAGGATCTCCTTTTTAAAGGCTGACCAACATTTATCTCATAATTACTTTATCTACTCATCCATTAACAGATATTTGGGTTCTTTTTCATATCTTAGCTATTGAGAATAATGCTGCAATGAATATGGGTGTGTAGATCTCTCTTCAAGGTACTGGTTCCATTTTCTTTGGATATATACCCAGGAGATATATATTGGCTATATATTGGGTCATATGGTAATTCTAATTTTAATTTTTCAAGAAATCGCTTTGCTGTTTTCCATAATGGTTGTTCCACATTAAATTCCCATCAACCATGTACAAGAATTGCCTTTTTTCTATCATGGCATTTGTCACAGCAATAAAAACAATAATTCTAAAATTTCTGTAATCACAAGCATTCTAAATAACCAAAGAAATCCTAAGAAGAACATAGCTGGAGGCATCACACTTCTCAATCTCAAAACTTTATCATGGACCTATAAGAAACAATATGGTACCGGCATAAAAATAGACACATGGACCAATGGAACAGAATTGAGAGCCCAGAAGTAAACCCACACGTATATGTTCAGCTAATTTTCTACAAGGGCACCAGGAATACACAATGGGGAAAGGATAGTCTGTTCAATTAACGATGCTGTGAAAACTGGATAACCACATGCAAAACAGTGAAAGTGGACACTTAAACCTCACAGCATAGTCAGAAACCAACTCAAAGTGGCTTAATGACGTGAATGTTACACCTGAAGATGTAAACCTTCTAGAAGAAAGCATAAGGGGAAAGATTGTGACCTTGGCCTTGAAAATGATTTTTTTTATATGACACAGAAGGAAAAATAAACAAGGGCCATAAAAAAGCTCTGCACAGCAAAGGAAACCATTGACAAAGTGGTAAGGCTACTTATATGTTGAGAGAAAATATTTGCAACCCATATATCTGATAAGGGGTTAATATCCAAACAATATAAGAAACTTGTACAACTCAAAGGTAAAAAAGTGAACAATCCAGGTAAAAATTTGGCAAAGGACCTGAACAGACATTTTTCCAAAGAAAATATACAAATGGTCAACACATATATGAAAGTTGCTCAGCAGCACTAATCATTAGGAAATGCAAATTAAAACCACAATGAGAGATCACCTTACATCTTTTAGGATGGCCGTTAGCTGGAAATACTTTAATTCAGCAGTATATTTAGAAGAGACATTCTTTTAGAGTAACTTGTCTAATGTTTGAAAGACCTAAATGAGATTGTGTATTTTAAGATTTATTGAAGTGTAGTTGATTTACAATGTTGTGTTAATTTCTACTGTACAGCAAAGTGTTTCACCTATACATATATATGCATTGTTTTCAAATGAAATTTTATATTTGAATCCTTTTTGTTTTCAGTTGTATCTCAAAATCCATTTTCTAGGTAAAACTGTAAGAAATTGCTGATTAACCGTTTTTGAGATAATGGTTTGAGCCCTTATTGTTCTCTTGCTGCTGGTTTATCCATAGCTTTGTATAATGGAAAGATCAATGGATGAGGAGTCAGGAGACGTTGTTCTAGTCTGCGATCTGGCAATATTAAGCTGTGTGTCTTTAGGCAAGTAAGTTAACTTCTCTGGTAAGTGGCAAGGGGGCATACTTTTCTGCCTATCATATATCCTTAATTCTTTCAATAGGTTCTCATTGAATGCCTTGTGACTGCCAGGAACTATGCTAGGGACCGGGGATGTGGTGAATAAGACTGGTGTGGCTCCTGCCCTCCTGAACCTTAGAGTCTTACAGTTGATCACTGTGGCATTTGCACTATCTTTTTCAGCCAGCGTTTCTAATAACTGACGTGTTCAGTGATGTAGGCTCATCTGGTCAGTGTTTTTTCTAGTGAACTCAGGTTAAGATGCACACACTGGGAGAGCAGTGACATCAGCCAGTTGAAAGGATGAAGTCACATCCACACCCACTTTGAAAGCAACAGCTGTTGTGCCATCTTCTCCAGCTTTACCGTAGTCTGCACTGTGTCTGTAATAATCGCACAGGGATCTGGACTTGGCAGTAGGCCCTTCTTTGAAATCTCCACCCACATATAAAGTGCCGGGGAGTCTCTTCCCACTAGCGTGCCATCGGAGTCACCCCAGGAAAAATGAACTTGACTGCCAAATGGTGCCAAGCCACAGGCAAGATGCTTACTTTATTTAAAATTAAATTTTGCTGATTTTAAAAAGTATTACCTACAACACAGATTTCAAAAAGTACAAACAGGTATGCAGTGAAAATTGATTCTCCTTCAAACTCACATTCCCTGGCCTCCTTGATTCTGTCCTTAGTGGCAACTGCTATTGGCAGTTTTTTGTGTCTCTTTCTAGAGATGCTCCATGATGGTAGAAGGGGACTTATTTGAAATCAACTTTAATGTTTGTTGATACTTTTACAGCTACTGAGCAGAAAACCCCAAGCAGTGGGTCCATCGGCCAGTTGACATTGGAGCCTTGTTTGCTGTCCTGCTTCTCCACATTTCCTGGATTGTTGCCCGTTGTGAACATTTCCTGGATTCCTAGTGGGAAAACAGTGCTTCCTTAAGACCAAAGAGAACTGCAGTTTTTCATCAGGAAAAGATTATAGATTTCTAATATACAGTCAATAGACAACAATGTTATTCTCAACCTAGTCTGCTGTGTGGAGCATTTAAAGAAAAATTGCGATTGTTTCTGGGCTCCCTTAATTTCTGCCACTGGGGATAGATACTATAAGATTTCGGGAGGATTCTTTCAAACTGCTTGGGGAGGGTGCACAAGGAGAGGCTGGCTTACCTTGAGGGGAAGAAATATTGCTGTCAGTGCTTGTCTGCTCCGAAGTTAGGAGAAAGCCAGAAATTGAGTGAAGATGTGGTCAGTTAGCTACTTCATAATTTATTCTTTGAAAGTGAAAGTGAAACTTTTAGTTGCTCAGTTCAGTCTCTCAGTCGTCTCTGACTCTGTGACCTCATGAATTGCAGCGCGCTAGGCCTCCCTGTCCATCACCAACTCCTGGAGTTCACTCAGACTCATGTCCATCGAGTCGGTGATGCCACCCAGCCATCTCAGTCGTGTCCCACTCTTTGCAACCCCATGGACTGTAGCCCACCAGGCTTCTCTGTCCATGAGATTCTCCAGGCAGAATACTGGAGTGGGTTGCCATTTCCTTCTCCAGCGGATCTCCCTGACCCAGCGATCAAACCTGGGTAGACTTCTGCATGGCAGGCAGATTCTTTACCATCTGAGCCACCAGGAAGCCCCGATTTATTCTTTGGGTGCCGTTAAAAGGGATCCGAATCATCCATGACAGCGTAGTATCACGTGAGCTCATTTTTCTGAGCAGCCTGGGGTCTTCGGTTTGCACCAATAACCCTGGAAAAGCTTTAATATCTGCTCAGATTTCCTAGGGACCACTTTGGACCCGTGTTCCTATGGTTGAGGACACAGCCATTTTCTAAAGAGTCAGCCCTACCCTAGGATTTGGGAATAATATATTTTTTAATGCATTTGTGCAGACTTAGATCAGCAGTGTGGAAACTCAGTACCAACACCTGGTTGCGAACCATTGCCTGTCTTTGTGCCAGAGACTCTGCTTGTGAGTAAACCCTCCCTTAAACTTTAGTCTCTATTCTGGTTCATGTTTTCCCAGTTTCTCTAGGACTACGATTCCTTGGCCTTCCATCCCAGCTCTCCATTTCAGCCTTTTAAAGGATTCATTTATTCAATAAGGCTTATTATTTTTTCCTACTGTATTTTGCATGGGTCATGTACTGTGCCAGATGATGCTGACTCCTGATGGGAGCTTATCTTTCTAACAAGGGCAAGAGAAAAACTAATCATGTTAACATGTACAGATGTGAGAGACCAGAAAGAAGGCTGAGCATCGAAGAGCTGACGTTTTTGAACCGTGGTGCTGGAGAAGACTCTTGAGAGTCTTTTGGACTGCAAGGAAATCAAATCAGTCAATTCTAAAGGAAATCAGTTCTAAATATTCATTGGAAGAACTGATGCTGATGCTGAATCTCCAATATTTTGGCCCATTGTTGTGAAGAGCCAACTCATTGGAAAAGACCCTGATGCTGGGAAAGATTGAGGTCAGGAGAAGGGGGTGATAAAATGAGACAGTTAGATAGCATTACTGACTCAATGGATATGAATTTGAGCAAACTTTGGGAGATAGCGGAGGACAGGGAAGCCTGGCCTGCTGCAGTCCATGGAATTGCAAAGAGTTGGACACGACTTAGTTACTGAATGACAGCAATGTTATTATAGAGAGAGTGGAGGATGTTATGTATTGGAGCTCACACTAGAGTCAGTCAGTCCAGAAGGGCAGGGACTTTATAGAGGGAGATGGTGGTTAATCTGAGATCTGAAGAGATGAGGGTAGAAGTTAACCAGGCAGAACAAATGAGAGAGTGGAGGAGGTTTTTGGAACTTCTTAGGTGATCCGCTTCCCAAGTTGAGCCTGCCCAATCCTGAGATTTGGTGGCTGCTGTTCATCATTGGGTTGCGTTGTGTTCCCTGCTGCCAACGTAGCCACTTGGCCTGCAGCTTGATGACCAGGCCCACTCATGTGGACTTTTCCAAGTATGTGCCTTCTGGGTCTCTCTGTTCTCCCAGCCTTTGCTAGCCCCACTTCAACTCTACAGTGATGGGCAGGAGAATGTGACATAGATATATCTTATGCTCTAGGACAAAGGGGTAGTTTGAACTCCTGAGAAATCTCACTCATAAAGATCATTTAAAGGTGAGGTCAGCAAGACGATCTTCAGAGGTGTCAAACTGGTGGTGGTGTAGGGAATTATTATAGTTGCTGCCTACGCCAGAGCCAAGAAGAAAGGGATAATTGCAGATGAAGGTGAATTTAAGATGGATGTAACAGCAGAAGGTCATCGACTTATGCCTGGGGGTTGGGTTGGCAAGATTCTGGAAAGAAGCAAGGCGCATGCCAGCTGATGCTACAAGGTTTGGATGAAAATGGCCAAGGCAGTGGAAGGAAGGAGTTGGATTACTGGCCAAAGCAGAAATTAAGTCCAAATCCCTTCCTGGAGCTAGCAGCCCACCTGGAAATGTTTTGAATCATAAACTAGAACTGACAGATGATGAACAGGCAGCCAAGTAGTTGGGAAGCCAAGGTAGGTTGTTACTAGGGAAACGAAGCAAGTGAGAAGTGAAGTGTTTGATGCAATTTTAAGGGGCTGTACTAGGGTTTGTGCTGGCAGTTTGTTTTTACAGAGATATCTCAGGTTTCCTGGATAAGATTAGGGGCTTGGGAGGAGATAGTGCCACTGACAGGGATTAATGTCACCCTTGTTCATTCTTGCTCAGCCTCTAAATGAAAGTGGACTTGTTCATAATGAAGTTGTCTGAGTCCCTCCTCAGAAGAGTCAGTTTGTGAAGCATTCGGCCTAATCCTTTTCCTGTATGCAGATTGACATTAAGGAATAACAAAACAGTAATTCCCCAAAGGATGATTGGTGCTATCTGTGATCAAGTCTTCTCTAGTCTCTACAAATTCTTAGAAATGAAACCAACACCTAGTGAATTTTTTTTTTGATGGGGGAGGGTGAGATTTATCCACATAGATATAATATAGTCTGAGTGTAGTCATTCATTCATGTTTTGACTTTGAAATGTATATGTATATAATAAAACATATATATTATTTAAACATAAAAATATTGAGAGTGGAGGCAGTTGATCCTCCTGATGATCCAGAGGATGGAACTTGGTGCTTTCACTGCTGGGACCTGGGTTTGATCCCTGGTCGGGGAATTAGGATTTGACAAGGTGTATGGTGTGGCCAATAATAATAATGATAAAAAATAAAAGTATTACCCTAGATAAACAAGTAGACTATTTATTGCCAGTACCTTCAAGACTTCCCTGATGGTCCCCTCCCCAATAGAACCTTTATCTCTACCCTCTGTTCAGAACAGAACACTATACTGGCATGTGATAATCATTCCTGGGTTTCCTTTATCATTATAGCACCTGGTTATGTTTTCCTAAATAAGGATATTGTTTGGCTATTTGTTAAGCCTTGTATGAATGGAATCATACTCTACATAGTTTTCTTTGACTTGTGATTTTTTTACTGAACTATAGTCACTTTTCACTTTCATTGGAGAAGGAAATGGCAGCCCACTCCAGTGTAATTGCCTGGAGAATCCCAGGGACGGGGGAGCCTTGTGTGCTGCCGTCTATGGGATCGCACAGAGTCGGACACGACTGAAGCGACTTAGGAGCAGCAGCATAGTTGATTTACAATATTGTGTTAGTTTCAGGTATACAGCAAAATGATTGCTATATACACATGAATATATGTTTTTGTGTAACTCAGATTCTTTTCCATTATAGGTTATTACAGAGATATTGAATATAATTCCCTGTGTTATACAGTAAGTCCTTATCTATTTACATATAGTGTGTATCTGTCAATCCCATACTCCTAAATCATCCCTTCCTTTCCCCTCTTTCCCCTTTAATAACCATGTTTGTTTTCTATGTCTGAGTCTATTTATGTTTTGTAAATAAGTTCATTTGTGCTATTTTTTGGATTCTACATTTATGTGATATCAGATGATATTTGTCTTTGGCTTACTTCACTTAGTATAATAATACCCGGGTCCATCCATGTCCTGGCCAATGACATTATTTCTTTTTTTATGGTTGACTAATGTTCCATTGTACATGTGTACCAAATCTTTATCCATGTTGATAGATACTTAGCTTCCATGTCTCGGTTATTGTAGATAGTGTTGCTATGAATATTGGGGTACATGTATCTTTTTGAATTAGTGTTTTCATCTTTTCCAGCTATCTTCCCAGGAATGGGATTGCAGGATCACATGGTAGCTCTATTTTTAGGTTTTTGAGAAACCTCCATACTGTTTTTCACAGTGGCTGTACCTATTTACGTTCTTATCAACAGAATAGAAAGATTTTCTTTTCCCTACATCTTCTCCAGCATTTGTTATTTGTAGACTTTCTGATGGCCATTCTAACTGGTGTGAGGTGATACCTTACTGTAGTTTTTACTTTTGTTTCTCTAATTAATTTCATTTCTCTAACATCTAAAAGATGTTGAGCATCTTTTCATGTGTCTGTTGGCTATCTGTATGTCTTCTTTGTTACTTTTATCACAAAATCTTTGACTCAACACTGCATTGGTTTTTTTCCTTGCAGTCCATGTTGTTTGGTGTATTCCTATTGAGCAATAGAAAAACAATTATTATTTATAGATACTGATTTTTTTCTAGCTGTTGGACATTACAAATGAATACCATTATAAATGTTACTTTTCTTATCTCTTGCTGCATACATGTGATGGTATTTACTTAGGAGCGGAATTGCTGGGTTAAAGAATAGGTGCATGTTGAACTTCATAATGCCAATCTGTTTTTTAAAGCATCTTGAGTTTTCTAAGGTATCTAAGAAACTCCAAAGCATCACATACTCATTAGTAGTTGGTATTTTTGTCAGACTTTAATTTTTTGCCAATTTGGTGGCTGTATGAATCGGATTTTACTTCACATTATCCTGATTACTAATGAGATTTTCATTGTTTCCCCCCTTTTTTTCTAAAAGCCTATTCAAGCCTTTTACCCATTTTTTTTTCTGTAGGGTAGATGGTTTCATATATTTAAGAATATATATAAACATGTACATGCATGTATACATACATACTGTCATGTGTCATAAATATCCTCTTGCATATTGTGGCTCAGTTTTACATTTGCTTTATGGTCTTGGTGAATGGAAATTCTTAAGTTTGACAACATTAAAATGGAAATTATCAGTCTTATGTGACTTGTACCTCATGTTTTAAGAAACCCTTTATTTGAACAGTTCTTTTTGTTGCATCATAATTATTCAATGATTTGTGTCTTCACATTTAAATATTTAATCCACTGGGAGCTTATTTCTTTGTGTGTGGTTTGAGTAGAGTCAGGTTATTCTTTTTCTCAAGTGGATAATAACTCTTTGTTCTAGCACTCCCTCGCTGATCTGCGATAATAGTATGTCATGTGCCCCTTTATGCAGAGGTGTTTGTGGGCTTGTAATTGTACTCCACTGATTTCTGGCTACCCTTGCAATGTATTTACCCAGATCTTAATTACTATAGCTTTATGAAAGGTCTTGATATCTGGTAGGGAAATTTTCTCAGCTTGTTCTTTTTCATTAAGTGTGTCTTGGCTATTTTTTGCTCTTATGCATTTCCTTATACATTTTAGAATCAGTTTGTGAAGTTTCCAAAAGAGTAAAATGTTGATTTTTGGCCTGGATTTCCTTAAGGCCACTGCTAGTTTGAGGAAAATATTAATGAAGCTGTCAGCCATAGCTGGTACAAAGGTTTCCTTCCAAAAAATGTATATTCCTGTAATAATGCTTGACTTTCCCTTAGTGTTGTTTATGTATTTTTAATTCTAGTGTTTAGAGTATACCCCATTTTCTTTTTGTTTTTTGGCCACACCATGCAGCCTGCAGAACTTCCCCCACCAGAGATTGAACACCCCACCCCCTTCCACAGTGAAGCTCAGAATCTCAACTAATGGACCACCAGAGAAGTCCTAGCCCATTTAGTTTTTAAGTTAAAAAGGCCTTTACCATTCTTATTTGGACAATAACAGTTGGACAATATGAGATGTTATCAAATGGGCTGCTTGTTGACTCAAGAATCAATAAAAGTCAAATGAAAGAAATACCTTTTTTTTTTTTCTTTACCACCTTGGTAATAGTTCCAGTGGAAGAATTTTCTTAAAGAGAAAAATATAAAATAAAGACAAAAAACAGACATGCACAGATAGGGGGAGGGAGGCAGAGAGAAACTCCAGTTACTACTTTTTGCTCAAGAAATATTCAAAACGAAAAAGAAGTGCAGCAGATTGTTAGCCAGACTACACCATCTGAACTATTTGCTGTTAAGTGTGCCCAAATAAACATCTTCCTCTTAAATATTTAGTTCAAAGATTTCTTCTGAAATTCATCCATAGTTGGTCCCCAGTAGATGCCTTGTTTTTAATTGCGGTACTATAAAAGTTGTTTTGTTCCCTCAGATTTTTGACTGAAACCAATCAAGTTTTCATTAGTCTGTTTACCGTGGAAAATCCTGACATTAATTCAAACTCATCCATAATCCTCTATTATTTTCTTTTTTTTTTGACTGAGCTTGAGTATTCATCAACAGAAAAGTTTCTGGTAATACATCATTTGGGATCGGAAATGTATTTAGCACAAAGGGGAAAAGCCCATTTTGAGTCATCTTGTTCGCATGTTTGCTTCATTTCATTAATAAAGAATAACACAGGCCTAAGCAGAGAACATCAATAAATAAAATCTAATCTACTTGTCTTTAAATGAGAGAACTGGAGGTTTATCTCTTGCTTAATATTTGTAAAATCTGAGTTCTCAGTTCAGGAAAGTACTGTAACTTCCACTTTCAAATAAACAGAAGACAGAATTTGCTTGGCTGTCCCAACTTCTGGGAGAACCAGCTTGATGAGCAGTGAGTTAACATATCAGAAACATGTGTATTTAATTATCTCATGCTGGCTTCAGGTTTGGGGGGCACAAAAGCTCTCTGAATGCAAGTGGAGATGGACTCAACTGTCTGTAACAACCACAGGTTGCTCACTTTTCATTCCTATATTCAGTGGTATCCTGCCACTCAAACCCAGTCCTCTAGAACTGATCATCTTTTAAGGCAGTGGTTTGCAGACTTTGGGATTTATGTGACCTGTGAAATTTTATTTTAAAAATGAGAGTGGAGAGGAACAAGCATGGATCACTAGCTTTGAAAGAAACAACTCTTACTTATCCTTGTTCTTTCTTTACAGAAAGGATAGTATAACATGAACTAAGAAAAAACATTAAAGACACGATTTCAGACTAAACAGTCCTTCACATTAAATAAATTTAACTGTATGAAAAACTGAATACACAGACTTCTATTCAGAATATTATGGGAGGTTAGGCATTTAGGTCAACTCCTGTTATAACAAGTAAATTCTGTACAAAATATTTTGTAAAAATCCCCTTACATTCATCAATGACTAGTTTAAAAAAAAAAGTATTTTAGGCCAAAAAGAAGAGTCTCATCTTAGAAAAGTAAGCAGAACTCCAGGTAGCATCTCTCCAACAAGGGAAACCGGAGCGGTTTGTCATCTTTCTCTCTTTTGCTGTCTGTTTTGCCTGATATTCATATAGCTATAACCTCATAATTTTGTGTAGAATTAATGTTTTTTCCATCTTTTTATTTCACCCTTTTTGAGATTCCTATGTTTTACATGTATTTCGTGTGAACAGCATGGAGTTGACATTTTTTTATGGTTGTCGCAGTCTGACAATTTTTGCTTTTTAACTGGAACATTTCAATCATTTACATGTATTAAGATGACTGGTATGGCTGAATTTCTCTTACTGTGTGCCACCAGCCTGCTTTGAAAGATGACTATGGTAGGTAAAATAAAAATACATGTTTTACCTAACCTTTGTTGATGCTGAGTCAACAAGGAGTCCTATTAATGACATGGCACATTGTTTAACCATTATTGTCCAAAGAAGAATGATAAACACATTTTTAAATTAAAAAAAAAAAAAGGCTGGGGTAGATTCCAGGCTCTACAGTAAGAAAAACAGATGCTAAGGGAAAGGGAAAAGTCACACATTATAACAGAAGGAGTTTTCTTAGAAGGAAACCTTTGTACTAGCTACGGCTCATAGCGGAATGTGTTGTATACTATTGCTTTCTGTATGAGTGGCATGTTGTGCATTTTTTCCCTCTATTATTATGTTTCTGGACAAGAATTGTTGTTGTTCAGTTGCTCAGTCCTATCTGAGTCTTTGCTCATGCAGCGCACCAGGCTTCCCTCTCTTCCACCGTCTCCCGGAGCTTGCTCAAACTCATGTCCATCAAGTCAGTGATTCCATCCAATCATTGCATCCTCTGTCACCCCCTTCTCTTCCTGCATTCAGTCTTTCCCAGCATCAGGGTCTTTTCCAATGAGTTGGCTCTTTGCATCAGGTGGCCAAAGTATTGGAGCTTCAGCATCCAGTCCAATAAAAAGGCATCTATGTTTGTTCTCCAACACTAGTAGTTTTTGTTGAAGAGAACAGTAAGATTTGTTTTCTGGTCTGCATTAATAGTTCATATTCTTTTTTAAATACAGAGTTTCTGCTCTCATATTAATGAACCCAGAATTGTAACTTTGAGATGATGACTTCCATGAATGATTATGTGTGGTGCAAGAACTGATAGTTAAAAACTTTTTGATAGGGGAAAATAATTTTTCTGTTTGCCTTTGAAATTAATTGAATTGAAAAGGTATTAAGGAATGATTAAGTGTATTATCATCCTCTATGCCTCTCTTCCCTTTCCTCTATGATTCTGCTGCTGCTTTTTTTCTTTTTCCCACCATGTGTCATATGGGATCTTAGTTCCCTGATGATCAAACCCTGGCTTCCCTGCAAGTAATTTCCACCTATGTGTTATGTGATTTCAAGAACACACAATAGAGTAAATATAGGCAACAATACTGTATTATAATCAAACTTGTTAAGAGGCTACTGCTGCTGCTGCTAAGTCACTTCAGTCGTGTCCAACTCTGTGTGACCCCATAGACGGCAGCCCACCAGGCTCCTTCGTCCCTGGGATTCTCCAGACAAGAACACTGGAGTGGGTTGCCATTTCCTTCTCCAAGGCATGAAAATGAAAAGTGAAAGGGAAGTTACTCAGTCATGTCTGCCTCTTCACAACCCCAGGAACTGCAGCCTACCAGGTTCCTCTGTCCATGGGATTTGCCAGGCAGGAGTACTGGAGTGAGGTGCCATCGCCTTCTCCATGTTAAGAGGCTAGAGCTTAATTATTCCAATCACTAAAAAGAAATGATTATGTGGGGTGATAGAGGTGCTAATCATTGCTACAATTGCAATTACAGTATATAATTGTAGCAAATCAACATCATACACCTTAAATTTATACAATGTTCTATATTTCTGTTAAAAAAAGAACACTTGTAATATAGATGTTTCTAAGAACCTTACTTACCTGCTGCCTTGAGAAGAGTGTTAGACAAGAGAAGCATTGTAGAACACTTGTGATAAAGATATTTTTAAGAATGCTAAAAACCAGAACCAAAGCAACCCTGAAAGCTACTTTCTGTAGAAATATTCTCCTGTAGATGCCTGAAGTTCTGCCATTCATAGTTCCTTCAGTTCAATATGGTGCTTTTCTTGTGGTCCTCTTTTACGATGAAATGGTCCTCCTGGAAGATGACCCTTTTGACCTCTGACACCTACTGGTTTATTGGATCTCTCATCCTTGTGAGCAATAGAAGATACCTAAGCAGGTGAACACATTAGGCACTTGCAGGGTAGATGGAGGGGTGACCGATGAGAACTTGGAGGCGTTGAAGACAGGCTCCAGGTCCTACATGGTGTTCATGGCTGACTCAAAGGGCCTGCCCAGTGAAATGGCCTTTTAAATTCACTGGAAGCCTAGTGAAATAGGTTGTGATGGTCACGGTGGTGTAGTCCTACTCCTGCAACCACATGGACTGTAGTCCGCCAGGCTCCTCTGTCCATGGGATTCTCCAGGCAAGAATGCTGGAGTGGGTATTTCCTTCTGCAGGGAATCTTCCTGACTCAGGGATCAAACCGCATCTCCTGCATTGTAGGCAGATTCTTTACCACTGAGTCCCCAGGGAAACCCATGAAATAGGTTATATTCTGATATAATAAGAGAAATGGGATTAAATGGAAGGGTGTAAGTTTAGGGCTTACTTGGGAGCCAGATGAGTGGAAGTGTCACACCAGCAAAACTTTCTCTCCTGTAGTGTATCTTTTTAGGGACATAAGGCTGAAATACCAACTTCATGTTCATGTTTCTGCTCTTTTTATAGCCTTAAGTGCAGGCACAACTAAGTTGAAAAATGAAGGCCTGATTACATTTTTTTCAGAGGTGAGAAAACTTTCTAAAATGTGGTGGTAAATTTGCAATTTCCTGTTAAGAATAGTGGTTACATATAACTTTTGTGGAAGGTTTTATAAACAAGCATAAGGCAGGTGGAAGTCTAATGAACAGAACATTAATATGCCTGGGCTAATGATGCTAAGGTATGCTAATAAAATCACTCAATAAATAGATTCCTAAAATCCACATTGCAAACTTGATTCTGGAATAGATACTGGAATGATAGGAGTTTCGAGATGGGTGGCACAAGAGCCTATATTTTTGTGCATGAAGCAAGCGTGTGCCAAGTTCATGCAATGAATTATGCAAAGACAGCAGCAAAGTCCCTGTCTTAGCAATTGTATAACTGTTCCCTAATAGCTGTGATTAGCTACAAGTAGAGTGAGCATTTGGCTGTTATGAACAGCCATTTTCAGATTGAGGTGGGCTCTCATTCTGCAGGAGCATTTAAGCAGTCTTTTAAAAAGGGCAGTATCTGGTCTTTCTGTAAGATGACAGGGAACCTACTACTTACATGGCCTAATTGACCTGGGCTGCATCGTTCCAGGCAACTTATAGGTTTCACCTGTGATAGCCAAATATGATGGAATTGCTGGAAAAAAATTTTTTGAGAAGTGTGTATGAAGCTCTTCTCCTTCCCTTTATTGAGATCACTCTGACTTGACTGACGATTCTCGACCCACAGAAAGAAAAGCTCCTGCCAGCATCCTTTAGGATCCCAACAGGCAGCAGGTCAGACATTCAAAAGAGGGTGATTGAAGGGAATTGGGTGAAGGACCGTCTTACAGTTGTGCGGGCAGGGTTAATGGAAAGAAATAAGGAATGGTGAAACATCCACATGGAGCCACCGCCACTTCGGGTTGTGAACAGGCTTGGGGAAGCGCATCACTGCCAGAAGTCAGCACGGGCTCTAACTGTACGAGAGGGTCACCTGACAGGAGTTATGCCTCATGACAGAGGAACAGGGCCACTGCTACCCCACATCTCCTGTGGGGCTTCCTATTGGCCATACTCAACTGGAAGTCAGAGGGTACGGGGGCTAGTTGACTATTATCCATGAAGGTCAGCCTCTTGGGAAAGGTGAAGATAGAGAAGGATGGAGAGTACATATACCTGGATGGGTGGAGAGAAAATAACCTTCTTTCACAATTTGTGAAGGAGTGGAGAGGGCATCCTTTCTTTTGCTGCTTCCACCTGCAAGGTATTTTCTTCATTTCCAGCGGTGAATGCTTGTCGGGGATCTCCAGGAAAGGACCATGAGTAAATGTTTGTTCTCTGTCTTTATGGAAGGGCTCCGTTGAGAAGGTAATATACTGATAGATTACGGAGCAGTGGAGTCCTGGAAGTTATGGTGTGATTGCCGGTGAAATGGGGAGACTGCCATTTAGATGCAGTGATTTTAGAGGCACTGTTTATTATTCCATCTTATATTTCATTTTGCATAGAACATTAAGATTGCACTGTCTGTAGAGGAAAGGAAAGTATAATAATTCTCCTACAATTGAGGAAGGGCCTGTTTATCATAAAGAAATAACTCACTTTGAAAGGTAGTAAGAGATAGGAGGATAGACAATGACTTTCATCTCTTTCCTTTCTTCTCCTTCACCTTTTTCTCTTACTGTCCATCCCTGCTCTGATGCACACATCAGTATCATCTAATTCCAGAACGTTTTCATCAGTCTTCTATTGTACTTTTTATTTATCCATCAGGTTTGGATATTTGGGTTGCTTCCACTTCTTGGCTATTGTGAATGGTACTGCTGTGAACATTCCTGTAACATGTTTTTGCGTGGACATATTTCTCTTGGGTGTATACCTAGGGATGGAATTGTTGGCTCATATGATAACTATGTTTTATATTTGGAGAGACTGCCAAACAGTTTTCTACAGATCCTGTACCATTTTACATTTCCATCAGCAATGGATGTGGGTCCCAACTTCTCCATATTCTTACCAATGCTTGCTTACTGTTGTCTGTCTTTTACAGTTTAGGTGTTTTGGTGGGTGTCAGGTGTTACCTAATAGTGGTTTTGATTTCCATTTCCTTGATGACTAGTCATGTGGGGCATTTTTTCATGTGCTTATTGGCTGTTTTATATCTTTGGAAAAATATTCAGCTAGTTTACCCATTTTTCAGTTGAACCGTAAGAGTTCTTTATGTATTCTAATGTAAGTCACTTATCAAATATTTTTCAAATATTTTTCTCCCATTCTCTTGCTTGTCTTTTCATGATGTTGTCATATGCACTGAAAAAAAATCAGATTTATCTAATTTCTTTTACTATTGGTGTTACATCTAAGGAAATGTTCCCAATCCAAGGTTATGAATATTTAATTCTATATTTTTATCTAAGAATGTTATAGCTTTGGCTCTTGTATATAGATCTTTGATCCATTTTATATGACATTTTGTATGTGGTGTGAAGGGGGGTCTAAATTCATTTTTTTACATGTGGTTATCCTTTTGTTTGTGCCCCTTCAACAGATATGTCTGATTTTGTAGATGTCATTAAAAAAATCTGTGTAGAACATACACGCAGTTGAGGAAAGTGCTGTTTCTCACAAAAGAACCCATTTTAAAATGAAGAAGATGTAGTACTCAACCTGGCAGTAAAGAGCCCCATTCAGTGTCCAAGTTAATGTCTCCTGTTAGATAAAGCAGTCAGGGAGACCAACAAGACTGAACTGACTTTATGGTATGTAAGCGTTAATGTTACCTGGAATATATTTGTATCCAGGCAGTAGTTATTCAGCCATAAATGCCCTGACAATAGAAGTTTACCTGTGAAGCAGTCAAATGCAGATGGTCTGTTTGGAAAGGTCTGCAAAAACCAAGCAAATGCAACAAATAAAAATCTGAATGAGGTTTGGTTTGGGAGTGGGGTACACAATTTCCTGACCCTGTTTTTAAAGTAAAAATTTTAACTTACATGTTATAGGGAAGAAACAGTGAAGCAAAGGATAGATTCTTCTTTTCTCTGTGTGATCTAGGCAGGATATAGGCTTTATTTCTTTTTTAAAGATTTTTCATGTAGAACATTTTAAAAGTCTTCATTGACTTTGTTACAGTCTTGCTTTGGTTTTATGGTTTTTTTTTTAGGAGGGGGGGGTGCCCAGAGGTATGTAGGATCTTAGCTATCTGACCTTCGGGACTGAAGCTGCATTCCTTGCATTGGAAGGTGAAGTTTTAACCACTGGACCACCAGGGAAGTCCCAGGATTATAGCCTTTAAAATTTATGGGGTACATTGTCAACAAGGAGGTATCCATTTTTTCCCATTTCATCATCCAAAGACAGTAGATATCTTGACAATGAAAAGGCATTTGCATTGATAAGGAGAGAGTAAAAGCATGGTATTTACATTATTTTTTTCCTCCAAAGGATTTCCCTAATTCTCTTCCCTGCTTTATTTCATGGAAACTTTTTTCCTGATGAAGTGAAAAAAACCATTTTCCTTGAGGATGTGACAGAATCTCTGAATCCCACTCCGCTCGTTCATTTGCAGCTTCCCTGCATTATCTCTTACAGCAAGACAAGGTGTGAGCAACAGCGAAGCGAGCATGCAAACTGTCCACTGGCTACCTTCTAGGGTCAGAGACTCATAGGATCTTCAGTGCTGGGGTAACTTCTCTTAAAGCTGAATAACACATTTCTCCTCTTTAAAATGTCCTTTTTATGGTTTGTGTTGTTTATCTGAAAAAAATGAAGCTAATTTACGTTATGCATAAACCTTAACTCTGATACTGTTTTTGATTGTGCTTGTTTCCATTTTTTGCGTAATTAGCATAGCACACTATGATCCAAATGAACATTGTTTTCTACAGTGTAGTCTGATATCTGGAAAGATGATATTGCCAAAAATTCGAGTGGGTATTATTTCATTTGGTGCGTAATTCACATGTGCACTACCACACTCTCCTCTGATTTGCAATCAAAAGTGGAAGGCCATCCTGAAGTATAATATTTTCAGGTAGCAACAGCTCTGAGACCACAGCCTCACCGAGGCCCCCATCTCTAAGTGCAATTAGCTGTGCTTTTACAACCAAAGTTGCTGGTGACTGACTTTCGGTCTCATGGGTCTCTGCCTGTGTAGCTTGGGTGGGAAGAGAGAACAAAATCAATCTCTCTTTCTTGCTCTCATGAAAATCTGCAAAAGATGGGATTTTTCTACTAACATATGCAAGTGTCCTCTGTTCAGGCATTCATATCCGTCAGCGTCGGCAGTTTAATTCTCCATTCATACGTCTTTAATAGGAAAGATGATTAGAGATGATGTTCACCATGGGGAAATGCTGAAGACTGTATCATTAGCGGTTGGTGAAAATGGGGGTTCATGTATTTAGTTTGATCCTCTCTTTTGGGGCTACATGTACCAAGGACAGAAAAATCATCCATAAACAGTTACCAGGGATTTTTAAAAATCCAGATTTTGATATATTTTTTAATAGAGCTGGTTGACACTGCTAAACTAGACAAACATTTTTTTTTTTTTATTTGGTGGATCTAGCATTAGACACCAAAGAAATTCATGCCCTCAGTCAAACGCCTTCTTATTTTCCTCATAAAAAGAATTGTCAGTTGTCCCAGCCGTGAATTGCTTGGGGGCCACCTCATGTGGTATTCTCCTCTTATTAGGGAGGATCCCTGGGACACTGGTAATGCAAACATTTCTTTCAAATATAACAGGATAACAGGTATTTAGTTTCTTAGCATAGCATTTTGCCTGTGGTAATTTATCAGCTCATTTCCAACCCCCGCCAAGTACTGCATATGAAAATGATTAATGATTATACCTTCATTTTTATTTCTTTTGGAACTGCCAGCCCTGACTATTTACAGAAGATCATTATATTTTTATAGATCTTAAGCACATCTGCTGAATCAGCAAAGCAGAGAGCGCTGGCAATTTCACTGATTATATAGCTGTATCTCTTAGATATTGCAAACAACTCTTACCAAATCAGTTAGGGGGAGGGGAAGACCTTATGTGTTTTAAAGGAGAGTAAATACAGGGAAAGGTTTCTTTAAAATAGTGATGTCATCAGCTGTAATAATGAAATAGAGCTCTAAGGCAGCCCTGATTCTCTTAAAGTCCCCCAAACACAATACTTGCCCAAATAAGCATTCACTGCTATTTTAACTTTAACTCCAGAAGCCAAGCATTGGAAGGAGATATAAGTAAGGTTTCTCTTCCAGGGATGCCATCTTTGTCTTAAATGGTATTTCACTTAGGGCTCCCATAGTCTTCTCTGGGAGCATCCTCTCCTGTCATTATTTTCTCAAATACCAAAGCTCTAGGTAGGCGGCCGTGCTGCGGGATCCATGAGTGTGAAGTCGCAGCAAGGCGGTGCTGGGGAGCAGGGCGAGTGAGTGTTTCTCAGAGATCCGAGGTGACCTGTCCTCTGCTGTGCCCTTCTGCCATCCCTGTCAGAGGCAGCCTGCCTTGGGACTACAGACGTTTCTGTAGCCTGAATGAGGTCAGAGACTTAGATCATCAATTCTATTCCAGAATGAATATTCCAGAATGAAGCCCTGACAAATGAGAAATGCTAGACTCTTCTCAGGGCATTGTGTCACACCATATGAATAATGCACCCGAATACACAGGCTGACTGCTCCCCACCCCCTTCTCTAATTTGAACCATGAATGTGTGACCTTCCTTAGACTTCAGACAACCTGCTGCTCTTGTCCTTGCCCAGGGAAACCATTGGGCTAATGGGGTATTGATCAAAACTGAGCTGGCGTTTTCAGATTTACACGAAACCATGGACTGCTGATTGCAACCAGCTCCTGCTGAATCTAAAATTAAGACTGTGGAACAGCCCAAGGCTATCTTGTGGAGTGAAGGGAGCTTGGGAAACATTTGGCAACTTCTCTGGGTCTCATTGCCCTTCCATAAAAGTATGTTTACTCTCAGAAAAGTATTTTTTACATAGTGTTGCATCAAGGTAAAAAGTATGTGAGAGAGATGGTCCTGCACCAGTCAGTAAACCTGGACCTAGTAGGCTTACCTGGTATTCAGACCACCTCTAATCTAGTCCCCATCTTACTCATCCAAAGGTGCTCTGTATCCTTGCCTTGAGTCAGCTGGCGGGCCTTTTGCCTCTGGAATTCTTGCTGCTGCTTCTCCTCCATATACTCTCCCTTGTCTTGTTTTTGTGATCTCCTTACCCTTTACTTCCAGTTTATATGGCACCTCTGCAGTGAGCCCCAGTGGTCCCTCCAACTCCATGAGGACCCTTCTCTCACTGATTTGATTCTCCATAATTTTTGTGATGACTCTTAGCCATGCTTATTTAACTTATTTGCAGAGTACATCATGAGAAACGCTGGGCTGGAAGAAGTACAAGCTGGAATCAAGATTGCTGGGAGAAATATCACTAACCTCAGATATGCAAATGACACCACCCTTATGGAAGAAAGTGAAGAGGAACTAAAAAGCCTCTTGATGAAAGTGAAAGGGGAGAGTGAAAAAGTTGGCTGAAAGCTCAACATTCAGAAAACGAAGATCATGGCATCAGGTCCCATCACTTCATGGGAAATAGATGGGGAGACAGTGGAAACAGTGTCAGACTTTATTTTGTTGGGCTCCAAAATCACTGCAGATGATGATTGCAGCCACGAAATTAAAAGATGCTTACTCCTTGGAAGGAAAGTTATGACCAACCTACATAGCATATTGAAAAGCAGAGATACTACTTTGCCGACTAAGGTCCGTCTACTCAAGGCTATGGTTTTTCCAGTGGTCATGTATGGATGTGAGAGTTGAACTGTGAAGAAAGCTGAACACCGAAGAATTGATGCTTTTGAACTGTGGTGTTGAAGAAGACTCTTGAGAGTCCCATGGACTGCAAGGAGATACAACCAGTCCATCCTAAAGGAGATTAGTCCTGGGTGTTCATTGGAAGGACTGATGCTAAAGCTGAGACTCCAATACTCTGGCCACCTGATGCGAAGAGTTGACTCATTGGAAAAGACCCTGATGCTGGGAGGGATTGGGGGCAGGAGGAGAAGGGGACGACAGAGGGTGAGATGGCTGGATGACATCACCGACTCGATGGATGTGAGTTTGAGTGAATTCCGGGAGTTGGTGATGGACAGGGAGGCCTGGCGTGCTGTGATTCATGGGGTCGCAAAGAGTCAGACACGACTGAGTGACTGAACTGAACTGAACTGAATCTCCTATCACTTTCTGGTCACTTCATTTGCATACATCTCAAGTCCAGGGTGACACTGTAGATCCATTGAAACTTGGAGACTATAATAAACCTCTTTCCATGGCCTCCAAATACTCAAGCACATTGGGAGGACGAAGGGGTATGAATGTGAAAGCCATGGAGGTTTGTCAAAGAAAGGGGATCTGAGACGGCAAGCACTGATCTTTTTTTTTTTTTTTTTTGAGGTGGGGGCAACTGATTACTAATTCACCACTTGTTAATCTAACAAAAATGGACCCCCCCCCACTTTCAGTATCTTCTGTATGATGCCAAGACCCTTTCCCAATGAAGTCTAACCCCCCTGACATGATGTTTTAATTCCTAATATCTTGAAACCGCATGCAGTTAGGATGACAAAGCAATCCAGACAACCGCATGCTGCACCGTAAATTTCTTAGATCCATTTCAAACCATTCCCTTTTCAAGTCCTAGGGAAGGCATGACTTCTGTTTATGCACTGAGTCTGGATATTTCTTCCCTAAGAAAACTTGAGATTCCCGAACACTGCTTTATAAAGACTGTTTGCATTTAGAATTTCAATAAGATAGCTTTTGAAAATGAAGAACAGACTAGCTATTCCTGAATTCTGCTTAGAAATGATGATGTTTAACACTTCTTAAAGAACAATGGATAAGTGACGCTTATCAAGGGAAATGGTTTGCTTTTGATCTTTCTGGCAGCTCTGAGTTTCTGAGACTCTGAGATTGAGTCTTGCTGATTTGAATTCCTAAATATTTATTCACTTCATCCATTCTTCTCGATGCCAGGGACCATTTCTGTAGTTTGGCCTGAGGTTGTTTATCTCCTGGATTAGTCAGATGGCTTCCTCACAGGTCTCCTCCAACCCCACCTACAGTTTTGTCCCTCTACGTTCCAACTACCAGGGAGCCATGAGAATGATATTTATCAAGCACAACTCTGTGTCACGCCTGATTAAAATGCATCCGTAGCTCTCCTCTGCCTACAAGATACAGTAGAAAACCTTCACGAGCTGCCCCCTTTTTCACCTGAGAAGCCTGCCACCCTCCACTTCTTCACACACTGATAATAACCATGTGCTTATCATATCAGGAGCTCCCCCTCTGTCTGGAACACTTGTGCTTAGTTCTGATCATTCATTTATGATTTATCTCACATACCAGCCCTTTCTGGCTTCTTCCTCTGATCTCCACCCTTAGGAGCTTTCCCTGTAGGCAGTCACCATCAGTTGACTGTGATATTCTTGAGGTCATTGTCTGCATCTGAGGCCATGTGGCACAAATCTGAAATGCATGGTCTCTGGCTCTATTGCTTACTAATTATGCTGTCTTGGGTAATTCCTTGGCCTCCCTGTGCCTCAGTTTCCTCATCTGTAAAGTGGGAACAATAATACCTTTCTCAGAGGGTTGCTGTGAGGAAGAAATAAGCTGATAAATGTGCAGTGCTTAGAATGCTTCCTGGAATCTTGCAAGGTCTTAACAAACATGGACCGTGATGATCTGTACAGCCTGAATCAAACGCCATACCTGGCACAAAGCGTAACAAATAAAGGTTTATTTGTTGTGATACCTTTTTTTTGAAAAAATATTGAGGTAAAATTAACATAACACAACCTTTTGGTAGTATATACTTCGGTGATATTCAGTACATACACAATGTTGCACGGCTAGCACGTCTATTGAGTTTTAAACCATTTTCATCACTCTGAAAGGAAACTGCATCCTAGTATTCCCATTAAGCAGTCACTCCCCATCCCCCATCCTTCCAGCATAACGTCAGTAACGTTTCCAATGCGTTTTCTACAGGGAATATTACAACGTGATGTAGCAAGACCACAATACAAATAGAGTTGTCCTTCAGAAGTGCAAGACTCATAACTGAGTTGCACTGGGCTGGCCAGTTCTCCTGAAAGGATTTTCCAAGGCCACCAGTGTGGCACCAAGTCCTCTGTCCATTCCTTTAAATAATACAAGATTCCGCTAAAGGGGCACAAAAGTAACAGTTTCCCTTTAATTGGGGACTTTAGAAAGAAAGCATTCTGCATTGTATCAGGCATGCTGAGTGCAGTCTGGCCTTTTGAAGGCCACCATCTGAAGTATGTGGTGTCAAGAGAGAAGGGTCTAGAGCAGGTGCTGTTGCGCCACCCCTGCTCAGGGGCTCCAGAATGACATTGGGTCCCCACTGAAAGAGCCATTCACAGGATTGACTGCCTACCAGCCTAGTCCATGCATATTCATAATCAAGAACAATGCTGCCTTAATAAAGGACTTTTTGACATTGATCAGGACCCAGCTAGAGCTATTGACCTCTCATTATTCCATTGCCAGCAGCCGCCACTTTTCTGACCCTTTCAAGTCCAGTTCTACTAATATATTGAGACCATTTCCTGGCTGATCTGTGTGTGTGTGTGTGTAAATAAAAGCCATCTGTGGCAATGAAACTCTATCCCAGTATCAGGCTCAAGTTGATATGATTACTCAGATATTCCTTCATCAGATCTCCTAGAATCCAGAATATAGAGACCTAGCTGTTCCTTCCACCTTGACCTTCTAGGTCCTTAAATCTTGGTTTGCTTTTGTTGACTTTGCCCTTTTCCTCATTCTTTTTAGAATTCTGACTTTGGCACTGCCTCTGTCCTAATGTCAGAACATATTTTAGATTTACATCTGCCAAGAGATAGTGTAACAGTCACATTAAGGAAATATTTACTTTAAAGTAGGTAATACAGATCTGAATATATATGAGGGGAAAAAAATCAAAGAAATTTATTGTGTGTGAAGGGTAGTATCATTTAAAAATCTATTATCAGATTCACTCTTATTTTCTAAATAGCGTGATAAAATTCAATCAGCACTTTTATTTAGTACCTCATTTTAGAAAGCTTTTTCTTTTTTTTCCAACTAATAAAATGTATCTATTTCAAACCAAAGGGATATTTCAGACCCTGAAAACTCCACCCTTTTCTTAATTAGACGAGGGGCCCTGAAAAAACCCTGCTGCAGCTTCCAGACAGTGGGGATTTGCCTGCCCCAGGGGCTCTCTGTCGTGCAAAATACATGAAAAGAGAAGAAGCAAGAACTGCCTTTGTACACCTCTGGCCAAAGTACTTACTGCTGCATGATTTATGTTTGGGGGAAAAATCCCTGTCTTTCCGCGCTCAGGCCGGAAGGACTCGAGTGGCACAGGGGGCATCTGCGGGCGTGTGGAAGGGGATGGGGCCAACTGCCAGGCACCCGCGTGGCGGCTTCTGCAGGGTCGGGGCAGCTGGACTGTGAACGCAGTCGGCTCCTGGGGTTCAGGCAGGTGCTGAATCTGCCCACGTGTGAGGCTAAGGCTAGAATGTCATAAAGGGAGGTGGCCGAGCTCAGTGCCTGGATTTGATTCCATCCTCTGTTACTTTCTGGGCATCCCTGGTGGCTCAGACAGTAAAGATTCTGAAGATCCCCAGGAGAAGGAAACGACTACCCACTCCAGTATTCTTGCCTGGGGAAATCCCATGGACAGAGGAGCCTGGAGGGCTGCAGTCCATGGGCTCTCAACGAATTGGACACAACTGAGCCACTAACACTTTTCTTTTACTATTATTTTCTAGGGTGGTTGGTCACCCGACACCCTGGGTAAGTTACCAGTCCTCTCTGTGCTTCCATTTCCTCACCTACAAAATGATAGATGAGTGTTTCCCTGGATGTCCAGTGGTTGAGAGTTCACCTGTCAATAGGGGAGACATGGGTTTGATCCTTGGTCTGGGGGGATGCTGCGGGGCAACTAAATCCGTGCCCCACAACTACTGAATCCTATGTGCTTAGAGCCCATGTTCCACCACAAGAGAAGCTGTCACAAAGCGAGAAGCCTGCATGCTGCAATGAAGACCCAGCATAGTGCTCCTCCCCCCAAACCAAAATGGCAGATGAACAGTATCCTCTATCTCATAGGCAGAGCCCTTACTGTAAAGCAGGTGCCTAATGAGTTTTAGCTGCTGCCACTCCAATTATCCTTCCCATGGCTACTGGGAAGTAGTATACAGTGTAGTCGGCTAAAAATGTCACAGATCAGGTAGCGGAATAGTCAGACTACTTTCTGGTCCCACCAGTTACCAATTTCCTGACATGAGATAAGTTGTTTAACCTTTCAGTGTCTCATTTTTCTCTCTCAGTCGGGCTGGGTAGGAGTACCTGTCTCACAGGGTAGCAAGAGGAATGAATGAGATAATATGCATAAACAGTTAACATAGCACCTGGCATGTAGTGAGCACTCAACTATTGGCTGCTGTTTCAGCATTATTACTAGGAGTTCTGCCTTGTATGTTATTTTTTATATGTTATTGTATGTTATTTCTAGCAGAAGAATTGAGGGGTTCTAAAACTCTGTGAGGTGAGGTGAAGTCACTCAGTCGTGTCCGACTCTTTGCGACCCCGTGGACTGTAACCTACTAGGCTTCTCTGTCCATGGGATTCTCCAGGCAAGAATACTGGAGTGGATTGCCAGTTCCTTCTCCAGGGGATCTTCCCGACCCAGGGATCGAACCCGGGTCTCCCACATTGCAGGCAGACGCTTTAACCTCTGAGCCACCAGGGAAGCCCTCTAAAACTCTTTAGTTTAGTCCTATATTCTTGCTCCTATTTGAACTCTGGTGCTAGAAAATGAATGGCCAGTGCCGGAGTTTACCACCAGATTCAAGAGGGAGGTCCTCTTTCTTCTGGTCTGAGTTTCTGCATCACCTGCATTCTTGGCATTGAAAGAAGATCCTTTGTTAGGATGCTAAAGCAAAAGCGAAGCATAAAGAGGAAAAGAAATCATTAGAGGGAAGTTTGTCTGTGACCTGGGTCCTACTAGCCATAATTGCCTTGGTTTAGACAGTTTCTGAGACTTTTCTGAATGTTGAAGATACTTATATACATATATGAAGTTAAGTATTATCTCTCCAAATGTATACATTTTTTTGGCTGCACCACACAGCTTGCGGAATTTTAGTTCCCCAATCAGGGCTCGAACCCAGGCCCTCAGCAGTGAGCGCACTGAGTCCTAACCTCTGGACCTCTAGGAAATTCCCTCTAATGTATACATTCTTACTTAGTTAATTCTATTTTGGGCTGCTCTGGGTCTTCCTTATTGCACGCAGGATTTTTCTAGTTGTGGCAACTAGGGGCTAGTCTCTAGTGCGTGAACCTTTCACCTTGGTGTCTTCAGTAGCTGTGGTTGTGGCTCCGGGCTTAGTTGCCCATGGCATGTGGGATCTTCCCAGACCAGGGATTGAACTCATGTCTCCTGCATTGGCAGGTGGATTCTTAACCACTGGACCACCAGGGAAGTCCAAATGAATAATTTTTATAACAACTCTTAAATTTCACCTTTTTAAGTATAAAATTCAGTGAAGTGAAGTGAATGTCGCTCAGTTGTGTCTGACTGACTGTGACCCATGGACTATACAGTCCATGGAATTCTCCAGGCCAGAGTACTGGAATGGGTAGCCTATCCCTTCTCCAGGGGATCTTCCCGACCCAGGAATCAAACCAGAGTCTCTTGCATTAAAGGTGGATTCTTCACCAACTGTGCCATATTCACAATGTCCTGCTACCAGTACAACTAATTTCAGAGTATTTCTATCATGCCCTCTCCTCCAAGAAACCCTCGCTCATTATCAGTCACTCCCTATTCCCCTCAACACCACCAACCCTAGGCCACCATGAATCATTCTGTCTCTGTGGCGTTGCCTATTCTTGACAGTTCATTTAAATGTGGTCATATACTCTGTGGCATTTTGTGTCTGACATTTCACTTAGCATAATGTTTTCAAGGTTCATTCATGCTATATCTTGTGTTAAGAGCTTCCTCTTTATGGTTGAATAATATTTCATTGTCAGGTGCTTTCCAGTGTTTAAGTACTAGCCACCGTAAACCTCTGACTTATTCCACAGCCTCAGAGTAGCTGTTCTTCTCTTCCCTGTCCCTAATAGAGACGGTTTTCTGCACTCCAGGCACACGTGGGGAGGGGTGGATTCTAGAGGTTGTTCACGTCCCCATCAGATGCTGATATCTTAGCATCCATGTACAGTTTCAGATGTTACAGACCCACACGATAGTCTCTTCTTTGTTCAGAGCTGAGACAGAGGAGTCTTTGCCCCCCAATCACAGACATATAAAAAGATCTTGTGGCTTCCTATCCTTGTACAGATGGGCAGTGTCCCCTGCCTGCAAAGAGCCAGAGAAGAGAGCTAGCTGACAAATGTTACCTTGCCTTCTGCCCCATCTCAGTTCTGATTATTGGACATCTGTTGTACCTCCAGAATTCTACTTGACTGTACATAAAGGAGTAGGCTAGCGACATGTTTCTAAACTAGGTTGACATTTGAAATAAGATAATCCTAAGAACAAAACAAGCGATATTTGGCATTGTGGGGAAATACCATCTGTCTGTGCTTTGGAGTGACGTGGATCTGGGTGTGAATTTCTCACCTGCTACCATGGGCCCTGAGCCTCTCAGTGACAGTGGCCCCATCTGCTAAATGACATGACAGTGTCATAAGGGCTATCTCCCAGGGTAATGGTGAGGAAGAACTGAGTTCAATTCCTGGCCTAGAGTAAGGTTTTCATTATGGGAACTTACCTGGCTATTCCTACTTGGGTAGACTTTTGGTATACAAAATATCTTCTTTGGTATAGTCGTGAATAGCTTTTGACTTTGGCATTGGACAAATGTGGGTTTGCCTCCAGACTTCACCCATTATTAGATGTGTGAACTTCTGTGAACTCAAAGTTTCTGTTGCCTCCTCTGGGAACAATTACACTTTAACAGTTTTGCTGGAAGATTTAAACTCATGTTTCTAAAGCATCCCAGCCCATGGCAGGGGCTCCATACAGAGTAGCTCTTACTATCAACAAGAAAGCAAATATTTCTTTTTAAATCGTAATGTAATTGCTTTACAATGCTGTGTTAATTTCTTTCTTTTTTTTTTTAGAATTGTTGTCTTTATTTATTATTATTTTTAATTTTTACTTTATTTGATTTCTGCTGTACAGTGAGGTGAATCAGCTATATACATACATCTGTCCCCTCCCTCGATGCCCTCCCTCCCACCCCAGTGCCCATCCCAGTGCCCAAGGTGGTCAGAGAACACTGAGCTGAGCTCCCTGAGTTACACAGCAATGTCCAACTAGCTATCTGTTTTACATATGGCCATGTATATATTTCAGTGCTGCTCCTCAATTTGTCCCCCGACTCTCCCCACCCTGTGTCCGTTCTCTACGTCTGTGTCTCTATTCTTGCCTGGGAAATAGGTTCATTTGTACCATTGTTCTAGATTCCACATATATGTGTTCAGTTCAGTTCAGTCACTCAGTCGTGTCCGACTCTGCGACCCCGTGAATTGCAGCACGCCAGGCCTCCCTGTCCATTACCAACTCCCGGAGTTGACTCAAACTCATGTCCATTGAGTCGGTGATGCCATCCAGCCATCTCATCCTCTGTTGTCCACTTCTCCTCCTGCCGCCAATCCCTCCCAGCATCAGAGTCCTTTCCAATGAGGTGGCCAAAGTATCGGAATTTCAGCTTTAGCATCAATCCTTTCAAAGAACACCCGGGACTGATCTCCTTCAGAATGGACTGGTTGGATCTCCTTGCAGTCCAAGGGACTCTCAAGAGTCTTCTCCAACACCACAGTTCAAAAGCACCAATTCTTCGGCACTCAGCCTTCTTCACAGTC
>SJYT01006385.1:262337-293765 GCA_006410635.1 Cephalophus harveyi | reverse complement strand
GGACTCTTTTGTTGACCATGATGGCTACTCCATTTCTTCTGAGGGATTCCTGCCCACAGTAGTAGATATAATGGTCATCTGAGTTAAATTCACCCATTCCAGTCCATTTTAGTTCACTGATTCCTAGAATGTCGATGTTCACCCTTGCCATCTCTTGTTTGACCACTTGCAATTTGCCTTGATTCATGGACCTGACATTCCAGGTTCCTATGCAGTATTGCTCTTTACCGCATTGGACCTTGCTTCTATCACCAGTCACATGCACAACTGGGTATTGTTTTTGCTTTGGCTCCATCCCTTCATTCTTTCTGGACTTATTTCTCCACTGATCTCCAGTAGCATATTGGGCACCTAATGACCTGGGGAGTTCCTCTTTTGGTATCCTATCATTTTGCCTGTTCATACTGTTCATGGAGCCATATTAGCCTCTTTGTTATTTCTCAGCCTGATTCGCTGCTTCAGAGTCTTTGCATTTGCTATTTGCTCTCCCTGTATGTCTTCAGATCTGACAGTTGGTGGCTCCTTCTTGTCATTCAGGCTTCAGTGCACAAGTTACCTGCTCACGGAGGCCTTTCTCAGTGACCCAATGCGGTTTTCCCATCTCCTGGTTTCTGTGTTTTGTTTTCTTTGTAGCATTTATTGCTACATGAGATTGTGTTCTTTGACTTCATGTTTTTGTCACTTTCCCCCACTAGAATAGAAACCCCAGGATGCAACCCCTTGCAACTATCTGGCTCATTACTGAATCACAGCAACTAGAGCAGGACTTGGGTAACAGTAGAATAAATATTTATTGAATGGAGAGATGGATGGAGTGAGATGGCGAAGAGATCTTGATTCTGGCTTTTGGGATTGTCCTGATCACTGGGAGTGGAATTCCCCGCATGGTGTGGAACTACCTGAGGATTACATGGTAATAACTCATAGAATGAATTACATCTTTAAGTGGAAAGAATCCTAATGGACTATCCTCCTGCATAGCATCTCTCTAGAAGGTGCATTGGACACCTAAAAATATGCTTCATGTTAGGCAGCCACCTGTGTGCATCAGTTAGGTAGATCTATTTGCATCGCCCAGATAATTTCATATGTTGTCTGCCTCACTTTGCATGTCGATACAGATTTGGTGTGTTTATGTTCTGGTAAACAGGCTCTGGGAGGCATTGGAAGTATTAGACACCTGGCATGGTAACTAAAAATACACTGGAGTTAGGGAGATAGTTTGCATGCAAACCTATGGGTACAGATGGTGAGTCTGTTGGCATAAATTAGCAAAGTCCATAGAGGAGCCTGGACTTGACAATTTTATTGTATGTGGGAGGTTACTAAGAAAATAGTTGAGGGTCTCTGGAAAAATAAGCAATAGCCCTATGCTGCTTTTGCAGAATTAACAAAGGCAGAATGTCCTTGACTGAGACAGTTTGTTTGGATTTCTTTCTGTATGTGTGAAGATATTAACAGTTAAGCAGGAAAGGATCTGAAAATAAATGAGGACATAGTGATTCCTGATGATTGGATTTACCCAAGTCTGTCTCTAACCAAGTAGAGAGATGAAAATTCTCCCTGGGTCTCAGGCATCACTTGGTCAAGAATTTTCATGTCTTGAGCTTCTTGCAGTTCTCAAGAAGCCCTTCAAAATCAGTACAATGAGAAACTAGAAGAAAGAAGTGCTGAGACTCAGGGTGGAGCTGATCTGGTTATGGTGGCAGCCCCAAATGCTGCCCCCTGGGTATGAGAGATCCTGATTCATAGAGAGATGAATTTTTAATAAGCTCCTCACATGTTTCTGATGCACATGTTTGAAATGTACTCTGAGAAACACTGATTTGTGTCTTTCACCTACTGAAGTTTTAAAAATTTTGACTGTAACCCAAGCCGCATATCTCTCACGAGGCCCCATCTTCATCTCCTGCCTTCCAACAGCACAAGATCCATTCAGTTCAGTTCAGTCGCTCAGCTGTGTCTGACTCTTTGTGATCCCATGGACTGCAGCATGACAGGCCTCCCTGTCCATCACCAACTCCCGGAGTTTACTCAAACTCGTGTCCATTGAGTTGGTGATGCCATCCAGCCATCTCATCCTCTGTCATCCCCTTCTCCTCCTGCCTTCAATCTTTCCCAACATCAGGGTCTTTTCAAATAAGTCAGTTCTTCGCACCAGGTGGCCAAAGTATTGGAGTTTCAGCTTCAGCATCAGTCCTTCCAATGAATGCTCAAAACTGATTTCCTTTAGGATGGACTGGTTGGATCTCCCTTCAAGGGACTCTCAAGAGTCTTCTCTAACACCACAGTTCAAAAGCATCAATTCTTTGGCACTCAGCTTTCTTTAAAGTCCAACTCTCACATCAATATATGACTACTCAAAAAACCGTAGCCTTGACTAGATGGACCTTTGTTGGCAAAGTAATGTCTCTGCTTTTTAATATGCTGTCTAGGTTGGTCATAACTTTTCTTCTAAGGAGCAAGCATCTGTTAATTTCATGGCCTCAGTCACCATTTGCAGTGATTTTGGAGCCCCCCAAAATAAAGTATGTCACTGTTTCCACTGTTTCATCATCTATTTGTCATGAAGTGATGGGACCAGATGCAATGATCTTAGTTTTCTGAATGTTGAGTTTTAAGCCAACTTTTTCACTTTCCTCCTTCACTTTCATTAAGAGGTTCTTTAGTTCTTCTTTGATTTCTGCCATAAGGGTGGTGTCATCTTCATATCTGAGGTTATTGATATTTATCCTGGCAATCTTGATTCCAGTTTGTGCTTCATCCAGCCCAACATTTCTCATGATGTAGTCTGCAAATAAGTTAAATAAGCAGGGTGACAATATACAGCCTTGATGTATTTGTTTTCCAATTTGGAACCAGTTCATTGTTCCATGTTCAGTTCTAACTGTTGCTTCCTGACCTGCATACAGATTTCTCAGGAGGCAGGTCGGGGGTCTGGTATTCCCGTCTCTTGAAGAATTTTCCACAGTTTGTTGTGATGCACACAGTCAAAGGCTTTGGTGTAGTCAATAAAGCAGAAGTAGATATTTTTCTGGAATTCTCTTGCTTTTTTAATAATCCAATGGATGTTGGCAATTTGATCTCTAGTTCCTCTGCCTTTTCTAAATCCAGCTTGAACATCTGGAAGTTCACGGTTCACATACTGTTGAAGCCTGGCTTGGAGAATTTTGAGCATTACTTTGCTAGTGTGTGAGATGAGTGCAGTTGTGCGGTAGTTTGAGCATTCTTTGGCATTACCTTTCTTTTTGATTGGAATGAAAACTGACCTTTTCCAGTCCTGTAGCTATTATTTGCCACTAGACAAGAGAAGAGCTCTTATTTGGTATTACCTCCCTTTCTTACTGCATGTATGCTTCTGTCTATTTGGCAGCCTTTGATCTCCTTTGGATTCGTATTTTTCCATCTTCAAGCAGATGCTAAAATTCCTTCCCAATTATAGTTAGTTCAGTTCAGTTCAGTTGCTCAGTCGTGTCTGACTCTTTGTGACCCCATGAATCACAGCACGCCAGGCCTCCCTGTCCATCACCAACTCCCAGAGTTCACTCAAACTCACGTCCATCGAGTCGGTGATGCCATCCAGCCATCTCATCCTCTGTCATCCTCTTCTCCACCTGCCCCCAATCCCTCCCAGCATCAGGGTCTTTTCCAATGAGTCAACTCTTTTGCAGTCACCATCTGCAGTGATTTTGGAGCCCCCCAAAATAAAGTCTGACACTGTTTCCACTGTTTCCCCATCTATTTCCCATGAAGTGATGGGACCAGATGCCATGATCTTCGTTTTCTGAATGTTGAGCTTTTTCACTCTTTCACTTTCATCAAGAGGCTTTTTAGTTCCTCTTCACTTTCTTCCATAAGGGTGGTGTCATTTGCATATCTGAGGTTAGCGATATTTCTCCGAGCAATCTTGATTCCAGCTTGTGCTTCTTCCAGCCCAGCATTTCTCATGAAAAGGGTTGTAATTCACTCTTTTAACCAATCAGAGACTCCATGTAGGTGCTATGTTGAATGTTGGAGTCTCCCCCAAATTCTTGTGTTGAAATCCTAACCCCCAAGGTGACGGTATTAAAAGATATAGGGTCTTTGGGAGGTGCTTAAGTCATGAGGGTGGAGCCTTCATGAATGAGACTAATTCCTTTATAAAAGAGACCTCACAGAGCTCCATCACCCCTTCTACCATGTGAGGATGCAATAAGAAGTCTCAGGAAAGTGCCCTTGCCCGACTGTCCTGGTACCCTGATCTCAGACTTCCATCCTTCAGAACTGTGAAAAATGAATTTCTGTTGTTGGTAAGCCACCCAGTCTGTAGTATCTGGCTGTTGTTGTGCAGTCGCTAAGTCGTATCTGACACTATGTGACCCCATGAGCTGCAGCACTCCCGGCTCCTCTATCCTCTACTATCTCCCAGTTTGCTCAGATTACCGTCCATTGAGTCAGTGATGCTATCTAACCATCTCATCCTCTGTCGTCCCCTTCTCCTCCTGCCCTCAATCTTTCCCAGCATCAGGGTCTTTTCCAGTGATTCAGTTCTTTGCACCAGGTGACCAAAGTATTGGAGCTTCAGCATCAGTCCTTCCAATGAATAGTCAGGATTGATTTCCTTTAGGATTGACTGGTTTGATCTCTTTGCAGTCCAAGGGACTCTCAAGAGTCTTATCCAACACACAGTTCAAAAGCATAAATTCTTTGGTGCTCATCCTTGTTTATGGTCCAACTCTCACATCTGTACATGACTACTGAAAAAAATCATAGCTTTGAATAAATGGACCTTCGTCAGCAATGTGATATCTCTGCTTTTTAGTATGCTGTCTAGGATTGTCATAGCTTTTCTTCCAAGGAGCAAGCTATGACAATCCTAGACACCATATTAAAAAGCAGAAGCATGGCTAAAGGAGGGTTGCAGAGAGGGAGCTACACTTGAGGGGAGCTAAGACAGACAGGCAGGACATCTACAGATAAAGTAGGAGGGAGAGTGCTGCCTAGAAAAAGGTGACAATTTGAACATACTCATGCAGTAAGTGAAACATCTTCCAACTCAGCAGGTATATGTCAGAACCACATGACATCAGATGGAGCAGAGGTGGGTTTAAAATGCAGATTCCAGGCCCATAACCTCAGTTTTTGCTTTTGTAGGACCTGCAAGGGACTTGTGGATCTTAATTTCAACAAGCTCCCACCTGAGTGGTTTTGATAAAGGTGTTTCATGCAACACAGTTTGAGCAACAGTGGCCTAGTCTAATGATAGTTTGTAGAGATGTGGAGACTGAGACTCAGGAAGATGAGTGATCTCTTGGTTACAGGTACACATTATGAGGATGCTGTGAAAGATTGTTTCCAGCTCGGGTGGGTTCTGAGCCAGTCTCCTTAAAGTCTTTTCTAATTTGTACTTGGCAGTAAATTTAATACCCTTTTTATGATACTTGAAAGAGCTGCACAATTTCATGGTCTGGCCATTACTGCTAGCATTAAAGAAATGACTATTACTGGTACTTAATATATATCTTCCTCCAGTTCCCTAATGACTGTAAGGCACATAGCCAAAAAGGCACCCTGTATGCCTGTAGCACGCACGTGATGATAGCCCACACCTGTTTTCTCAGGGTGGGCTTGACAGGCAGCAGCTTTTTTCTTCCTTCAGGCCTTCTAGCTGCCCTCCCACATATTGCCCCAGCTGTTGTGACCCTATTAAGAAAGGTAAGAGCCTTTACACCAAGGCGCTCCCTCTGTTCCTTAGCTCCCCATGGATCTCCAGGTTACCCTTGAGTGCTAACTTTCAAGTTCACAGATTCTGAGGTGGCAGGAATGGCCCATCTGTGAGGACTCTAAAGAATTACTTTAGAAACTGAACCAAGGGAAAATGATGAATGTGTGTACTAATGTGAACTTCTCTCTCTACCCTCAAGTTTCTTGGGGAAATGCACAGGAAGGGGTGATGGTGTGGGAGCCCTTGTGTCTTCACCAGCCTTAGTAAACTGCCTGAATTCCTGCACATCACCCCTACCTGTCATGTTGGATCATGACATGGCAATCGGGGGTAAATGGATCATCATTTAGATTCATCAGAGTGTGTCATGTCAGAATTCTTTTGAGTTGAGAATGCCTGAAGAGAATATGAGACAGAAGCTGTTTTGTGTAGGGATGAAATGTCCAGTTTGCATCTTACAATTTTCTTTCCCCATCGATACTTGGGACTGAAGCACCATTAGTCCCGAGTAAGAAAGAGCAGCTAAAATACCCTTGAACCCATTTCTTCCCACAAGCCTGGATGGCATTGGGCACTGAAAACCTGAGTGTGGCAGAGAGACCCAGATGAGAATAAGCAGGATGGAACAAGTCAGCTGATCAGGAGGAGATGGGAGGGATGAACTATTTTTCTCCCTATGTTTCCATGAGTGGCAGCAGTAGCAATTTCTTTAGTGCTCTCCTATCCTGGCCAGGACAAAGTATGTTCTGTTTAAATATCTCTTGGGAGATTGGGTTTGAGAGAGGGGTGACTACTTGAATAGATTTAGTGATTTTTGATATGTGAAGCATTTTGCCAATCATCTTGCATGGGATGTGCTGTGTTAAGTCATTTCAGTTGTGTTCAACTCTTTGCGACCCTATGGACCATAGCCCGCCAGGCTCCTCTGTCCATGGGGTTCTCCAGGCAAGAATACTGGAGTGGGTAACCATGCCCTCCTCCAGGGGATCTTCCCAAGCCATGGATCAAACCTGCATCTCTCATGTCTCCTGCATTGGCAGGTGGGTTCTTTAGAACTAGCTCCACCTGGGAAGCCCAATTATCTACAATAAGGAAGGGCAAAATTCCCAGACTTGGTTCTTCACTCTCATTATTCATAGATTTCCTACACACTGGCTTGCTATAGCCTCCAAGGGAGCTACTTCCATATACAGATGCTGGACACCAGCAGGAAGGTGCAGTGGGGGGAGAAATTTTCAGGATATAAATTGATTTAGGGACACTCATTTAGATTTAATAGAATAATTATTAAGATAATTATTGAGATAAATGGCATGCCATTTAGTAATTGAATATTGCATAAACAAGATACAGTGGCTATAATTATAGTTCTCTGGATACCTTAATAAGTATATTAAGAGAAGTCAGTGAACCACAAAGATTTCACTGAAAGTCAATATTTCAAGAAATCTATCAGCTGTCTCAGACTATAAATACCACTTTGGTCTCTAGAAAATATACAGTTAATAGAAATATGGTCTTCATGGTGCCACCTTTTTCTCAGTGCATCTAAACTTGGTATTTTATGGTACTGAAAATGAATTATAGCGAACATTGACTAGATGCCTAAACATATGAGTTATTGTCTCTAGATATTAAACGGTATAGAACTGCCTTCACCTTGCTTAGGTTGCTGGGATATTAAATAATATACTTCAATAGTCACTGTTACGAGACTTTATATTATATGGTATACGGAAGTCTTTATAAGCTCTAAATATGTCTCAGATGACTGGCTACGTTACAGGGTAAAGCATCCAGACTTGGAATTAAAACCAAGCTCTGCCCTTGGATAGCTCTGTGACCCTGAACAAGGTGTGTCATCTCTCTGGGTTTCAATTTTCTCACCTGCAAAACGGGGATAATGATGATGCTTCACTCTCACAGCTGATGTTGGGGTTGGAAACAAATCAAGGAGCTTGAGACCCTTATTTGAGGCATAGTAGTAGTGCAGTCCGGAGAAGGCAATGGCACCCACTCCAGTACTCTTGCCCGGAAAATCCCATGGATGGAGGAGCCTGGTGGGCTGCAGTCCATGGGGTCGCCAAGAGTCGGACGTGGCTGAGTGACTTCACTTTCACTTTTCACTTTCATGCATTGGAGAAGGAAATGGCAACCCACTCCAGTGTTCTTGCCTGGAGGATCCCAGGGATGGGGGAGCCTGGTGGGCTGCCATCTATGGGGTCGCACAGAGTTGGACATGACTGAAGTGACTTAGCAGCAGCAGTAGTGCAGTCAATATTTGCTTTCCTTCTATAATGCCAAGCAATTTGCAAACAAGTATTTGAATTCAGTAAATTGATTGACTTAGAATCAGATAGTAACTGTATTCAAATTTTCCTCTTTGAAGCCATCATTATCTTTTCCATGTGGTCAGAATGCAATTAAGAGCATAAGCTTTGATGTCATGCTTCCTGGTGTAGTTCACTGTGGCTTGTAGGTCAGGTTATATAACCTCTCAGTTTCCTCATCTGTAATTTATAAGAATCCTATACCTGCCCCATGGAATTGCCACGAAGGTTAAATCATGCAAGCAACATGGGCTTAGCACGACACCTACTCAAATCGAGCATTCAGTCAATGTTAGCAATCAATCTTGCTTTGAAATAAGGGGTGCACAGCATGTTAATGAGGACAGTATGCAACCAATATGACAATCTTTGGGGAGCTAATGGTGTGGGCTGTGGAACTTCTGATGTGTATGTCTTCTTCCTTATTCCTTCTCCCAGATCTCAAATATTATTTTATACCTGGAACAGCAATCAGCATTATAATACAATTATAGAGCCCATTCATTTCTTCAACAACAAACGGTTATTGGGTGCCTATTAAGCACTACAGAATTCTCTGGGATCTAGATACAGTTACAAACAGGACAGTCATGGTGCTTATTCTCATGGAGGTTGGAATTTAGGTCATTTGTGGGGTACTACTCTTGGTGCTAGAGAAACATACTCTGAAGCCATGAGATATTTAACATCTAGTTGGACCACCTTAAATCCTTTCTGGAGCAAGACAGATTTTAACTAGAAGAATAATAAAAGGGTCTAGCTGAATCTATGAGCAGGTGTAGGCACATAAAAATAAATGATGCAATATGGCGTGGCTGAGTACCATGTGAGTGACACATTACACTCAGTTCAGTTCAGTCGCTCAGTCGTGTCTGACTCTTGGCGACCCCATGAATCGCAGCATGCCAGGCCTCCCTCTCCATCACCATCTCCCGGAGTTCACTCAAACTCACGTCCATCAAGTCGGTGATGCCATCCAGCTATCTCATCCTCTGTCATCCCCTTTTCCTCCTGCCCCTAATCCCTCCCAGCATCAGAGTCTTTTCCAATGAGTCAACTCTCTGCATGAGGTGGCCAAAGTATTGGAGTTTCAGCTTTAACATCAGTCCTTCCAGTGAACACCCAGGACTGATCTCCTTTAGGATGGACTGATTGGATCTCCTTGCAGTCCAAGGGACTCTCGAGTCTTCTCCAACACCACAGTTCAAAAGTATCAATTCTTCAGTGCTCAGCTTTCTTTATAGTCCAGCTCTGGCATCCACCAATGACTACTGGAAAAACCATAGCTTTGACTAGATGGACCTTTGTTGGCAAATAATGTCTCTGCTTTTTAATATGCTGTCTAGATTGGTCATAACTTTTTTCCAAGGAGTAAGCATCTTTTAATTTCATGGCTGCAATCTGCAGTGATTTTGGAGCCCCCGTAAAAATTATGTCACTGTTTTCACTTTTTCCCCATCTTTTTGCCATGAAGTGATGGGACCAGATGCTATGATCTTCGTTTTCTGAATGTTGAGCTTTAAGCCAACTTTTTCGCTCTCCTCTTTCACTTTCATCAAGAGGCTTTTTAGCTCCTCTTCACTTTCTGCCATAAGGGTGGTGTCATCTGCATGTCTGAGGTTATTGATATTTCTCCTGGCAATCTTGATTCCAGCTTGTGCTTCCTCCAGCCCAGCATTTCTCATGATGTACTCTGCATATAAGTTAAATAAGCAGGGTGACAATATACAGCCTTGATGTACTGCTTTTCCTATTTGGAACCAGTCTGTTGTTCCATGTCCAGTTCTAACTGTTGTTTCCTGACCTGCATACAGATTTCTCAGGACCCAGGTCAGGTGGTTTGGTATTCCCACCTCTTGAAGAATTTTCCACAGTTTGTTGTGACTTTAAAACCAAAGGAGAGATTTTTATATAGGACAGTATGTGCAGCTGGAGCTGTATAGTTGAGGAAGTACATAGGAATGTTATCTTGTAGGAACTTGAGTATCAGGTGGCGACTTTGAAGTACCATTGAAATTGTCCAAATAGGGAGGCAATGTGTACAGAGCAGCATTTTTGGAAGCTGGAGATTTCAGTGTGTGATGAATCACTTTGCTAAGTATTGGAGTAGAGTTATCAGGAATAAGCAATTGCAATACTCCTCATCCTAGGGGATGAGGACTAGGGTGGTGACAGTTATAAGTCAAAGAAACAGTTCATTTCCACTTCTCCAATTTTATTCTAAGGAATCAGACAGTGAGGTCAAGATGTGTGCAGAGATGTTTATCCTATCTTCTTAAAGTGAAAGAAAGTGAAAGTTCCTCAGTCCTGTCTGACTCTTTGTGACCCCATGGACTGTGGCCCACCAGGCTCCTCTGTCCATTGGAATTTTCAGGCCAGAATACTGGAGTGGGTTGCCATTCCCTTCTTCAGGGGATCTTCCCAACTCAGGGGTCAAACCTGGGTCTTTTGCACTGCAGGCAGATGCTTTACTATTTGAGCCCCCAGGGAAGCCTAGTATCTTAAATATTCTTTAAATAAATGAAACATCACAAATCTGTGAGCTTTCTAGTTTTAAGCCCTCCTTTCCCATATCTCATTTCCCTATTTTCCTGTTCTGTGTTGCCATGAATTCAGTGCCAGCCATCTCCATGCACATTTTTATATTTTTATGGCCATAACACTTTCACGAGCAGTATAATGTTATTTGCCAGTTTTTAAACTTGAGATGAATATCATCATAATGTACATATCCTTTAAACCACAAGTTAGTTGCCCTTGGTTTCCCAAAGTTTCAGCTGCAATGTGTTTGGATTGGGACCAGGAATTCACATCGCTGACACATTTCAGGGACCATATTTTGAGAATGACTGCTTTAGTCCCTAAAGAATAATATTCCATTGTCTGACTATGCCTCAGTATATTTAACTGTTCTTTTCTTGATGGGTGTTGTTTCATTTTTCAGAATTCTAAACAATGTTGAAGTAAACATTTTCTTGCACTCGTATGTGAGTTTCTATTGTATATATATTCAATACACTGGAGATATTGCTAGATGGTAGGGAACACTCATCTTCAACTTTATGAGATTTTACTGTATCATTTTTCAAAGTGGTTACACTAAATTTTACTCCCCCCAACCCGATACATACACACACCTATGTGTCAGATTACCAGTTGTTATACATCCTCACAAAAACTCAGTGAGGTTTGATTTTTAAACTGGCAATCTGATGCATATTCAGTTGTTGTTTGCATTTATGTTTCTCTGTTCATTAGGAAGTTAAGTATCTTTTCAGATGTTTTGTTGGCCATTTGAGTTTATATACATTTTGCATTGTTTTAGATCCATGTTGTCAATAGATGCAGAGTACATCATGAGAAACGCTGGACTGGAAGAAGCACAAGCTGGAATCAAGATTGCCGGGAGAAATATCAATAACCTCAGATATGCAGATGTCACCACCCTAATGGCAGAAAATGAAGAGGAGCTAAAAAGCCTCTTGATGAAAGTGAAAGAGGAGAGTGAAAAGGTTGGCTTGAAGCTCAACATTCAGAAGACGAAGATCATGGCATCGGTCCCATCACTTCATGGGAAATAGATGGGGAAACAGTGGAGACAGTGTCAGACTTTATTTTTTTGGACTCCAAAATCACTGCAGATGGTGACTGCAGCCATGAAATTAGAAGACGCTTACTCCTTGGAAGAAAAGTTATGACCAACCTAGATAGTATATTCAAAAGCAGAGACATTACTTTGCCGACTAAGGTCCTTCTAGTCAAGGCTATGGTTTTTCCTGTGGTCATGTATGGATGTGAGAGTTGGACTGTGAAGAAGGCTGAGCGCCGAAGAATTGATGCTTTTGAACTGTGGTGTTGGAGAAGACTCTTGAGAGTTCCTTGGACTGCAAGGAGATCCAATTGAAACTCCAGTACTTTGGCCACCTCAAGCAAAGAGTTGACTCATTGGAAAATACTCTGATGCTGGGAGGGATTGGGGGCAGGAGGAGAAGGGGACGACCGAGGATGAGATGGCTGGATGGCATCACTGACTCAATGGATGTGAGTCTGAGTGAACTCCGAGAGATGGTGATGAACAGGGAGGCCTGGCGTGCTGTGATTCATGGGGTCACAAAGAGTCGGACATGACCGAGCGACTGAACTGAGCTGAACTGAACTGTCAATAGAAATATAACATGCCCCACATCATGTAATTCAACATTATCTAGTAGCCCACATTAAAGAAAGTCAAAAGAAGCAGGTGAAATTAATTTCAACATTTAATCCAATACATCTCACATTATCATTTAAAACAAGTAAAAAAAAATAAAACACATTTAGTCCTTAGATACATTGTAAATGAGATAATTAAAATTATTTTTTGCATCTGTTAAGTATTTCACACTTACAACAACTTGGACCAGCCACATTTCAAATGCGCAGTGGTTACATGTGGTTAGTGGCTGGTGGTGATAGTTTAGCTGCTAAATTGTGTCTGACTCTGCATCCCCATGGACTGTAGCCCACCAGGCTCCTCTGTCCATGGGATTCTCCAGGCAAGAATACTGGAGTGGGTTGCCATTTCCTTCTCCAAGGGGACCTTCCCAATACAGGGACCAAACCCGGGTCTCCTTCACTGCAGGCAGATACTTTACCCATTGAGCTACCAGGGTTAGTGGCTACCCTATTGAAAAGTTCTGGTGCTCAGTGCTTCTTAGGACATATAATACAAGTGGCAAAGTAATTTCACCATTCTGTAACTTGTCTTTTCAGTTTGTATATGTTGCTTCATACGGTACTGAACTTTTTTTTGTAATATAAGTGTATTTATTTTAATTGGAGGTTAATTACTTTACAATATTGTATTGGTTCTGCCATACATCAACATGTATCCACCACAGGTATACACGTGTTCCCCATCCTGAACCCCCCTCCCTCCTCCCTCCCCGTACTTTTTAAAAGTAGTTACATTTACAGTCATTTCCTTTATGATTTGTGCTTTGTGTCCTGTTTAAAGGTAAAGCCTTCTTTACCTGTGATCATAAAAATGTTCTACAGAATTTTCCTTGTTAAGTTTTTAGTTTTTTTTTTTTTAACCTTGAATATTGTAATCTAATGAGAGTTAATTTTAGTGAATGTTGTCAAAAGGGGATCTTACTGAAAAAAATTGTTTTCCATATAGTGAACCAATTCTCCCAAAACCAGTTACTGAGTAGTCCACTAGATTCCATTTATTTATAGTGGTACTTTTCTTATGCATCAAGTGGATTTTTTTTTTTTTTTGTACTTCATTGATCCCTTGGTCTGCCACTGTGCCAATACCACAGTGTTTTAATTACTAAAGCTTTTAAAACAAGTTTTGTATTTGTTAGGGTAAGTCTCTCCAGTTGTTTTCCTTTAAAATTTTATTGGCCATAATATGAATATTAGAATCAGCTTAGAAAGGTTCATGAAAACTCATTTTTGGATTTTGATCAGGCTTGCATTGAATTTAAAGTCATGTTTTATGAAAGCATTATATACTGTCTATTAAATTTTATAATTTCCTCCAGAAAGGTATGATATATATTTTATGTGTGTGCTGTGCTGTGCTTAGTTGCTCAGTCGTGTCCGACTCTTTGTGACCCCATGGACTGTAGCTCGCCAGGCTCCTCTGTCCATGAGGATTCTCCAGGCAAGAATACTGGAATGAGTTGCTCCTCCAGGGGATCTTCCCAATCCAGGGATTGAACCCAGGTCTCCTGCCTTGCAAATGGATTCTTTACTTAGTCTGAGCCACCAGGGAAGCCCATTTTATGTATAGGTACCTTATAGTTTTTTATTACTATTGCAAATAAACTTTAAAAATTTATGATTTTTGCTTGGTAATGTTTGAGAATGTGATTGATATTTTTGTCTTTTGTATCTTTGTAACTCTTACCTTGCAATCTTCATGAATCCTATTTAAAAATCTATGTAGAAATAATTGGCTTTTTTTTTTTTTTTTTTTGCTGTGTGGGCATGCAGGATGGACTAGATTGAACCTGTGACCCCTGCTATGGAGGCACAGAGTTCTAACCAGGTAATCGCCAGGGAATTCCCCAACTCACTTTCGTTTGGTATAGAGTTCTGTGAAGTGATAGAAATGAATATAGTTGTGGAACCACCACTGCATCCAGGATATAGATCAGTTTTATTATGCCCCCAAATTTCATCATATTGCCCCTTTCTTTAACACCTCTTCCTGTCCATTCTCTGGAAATCACTCACCTGTTTTGTCTCTGTAGTATTGCCATTCACAAAATATCATATAACTGGAATTGCACTGTATTTATTCTTTGGAAATCTGAGTTCTTTCACTTAGCAATATATATCTGAGATTTACATATGTTGTTGCATATATTAATAGTTCATTACTTTTTATTGCTGAGTAGGATTCCATTGTACAGATGGACTATAATTAATTCATTTACCAGATGAAAAGCATTTGAATTGTTTCCAGGTTTTGGTGATAAAGAAAGTTGCTGTAAATATTCACATACAGTATTTTGAGGAATTTGTTGTCATTTCTCTTGGATAAATATCTATGACTCAGGATAAATGTGTTTAACGTCATAAGAAATTGTTGAAGTGTTTACTAAAGTGACTATTTTGCATTCCACTATTTACATTGAAAAGTGGAAAGTGTTAGTTGCCCAGTCGTGTCAAACACTTTGAGACCCCATGGACTGTAGCCTGTCAGGCTCCCCTGTCCATGGGATTTTCCAGGCAAGAACACTGGAGTGGGTTGCCATTTCCTTCTCCAGGGGATCTTTCCGACCCAGGGATCAAACCTGGGTCTCCTGTACTGCAGGCAGATTCTTTACTGTCTGAGCCACCAGGGAAGCTCCATTTGCATCAGTGATGTCTAATATGTAATAATTCCAGTTGCTCCATGTCCTTGTTAGCATTTGGTATTATCCTAGTTCTTATTTTTCTTTGTTTTGTTCTTTGGCCCTTCTAATAGATATCTAGAAATATGTCATGTGTTTTAATTTGCATTTCCTTAATGACCAGTGGTGAAAACATCTTTTTATATAGTTATTTGCCATTTGTATATCTGCTTTCATAAAGTGTCTGTTAAAATATTGTGCCTATTTTAGAAAAATGAAGTTATTTTCTTATTGAGTTTTGAGAGTTCTTTGGGTGTTCTGGATACAAATCCTTGTCAGATATGTGGTTTGCAAATATTTTATTCTAGTCTGCAGCTTTTCTTATTATTCTTTGATCATTATTTTACACAGAGGAAAAATTGCAAATTTGATGGAGTTCAGTTTAGCAGTTTTTTTTCTATGGATTATCCTCTTGATGTCATGTCCTCAGGTTCTTTGCTCAACACCAGATACTGAAGCTTTTTTCTATGTTTTCTTCTGCAACTTTTATGGCTTTGTTTTACATTTAGGCCCATGATTAATTTTGAGTTAATTTTGGTATAGAGTACAAGGTATGGCTTTAAGTTCCCTTTTTTGGGAAATGGATGTACAAAATTTTGAACATCATTTGTTGGCGAGACTGTTACCTATTTAATTGCCTCTGTGTTGTTGTCCACAAACAGTCAACTATGTATGGCATTATTTTTAAATTATTTTTTATTAAAGAGATGTAACATATAACACAGAATATACATTTTAAATGATTTTTGCTTCAGTAATTTTTGCTATATTTATAGAGGTTTGAAACCATCACCATAATATAATTTTGGAATTATCATTACCCCCAAAGGAAGCCTGTTGCCCATTGGCAGTACATCACCTTCATTGGTGCCCCCCTTGTCCCAGTCCTAGGCAATTACTAATCTACCTACTCTCTTTATGAATTTGTCTGTTTGAGATATTTCACAAAATTGTAATTATCCAGTTTGTAGTCTTCTGGTACTGATTTTTTTTCATGTAGTGTAATGTTGTAAGGATCATCCATCCAAGCATGTTTCATAACTTCATTCTTTTTAGTATATAGATTAGTATTCTGCTTTATGTACATGTCTCACATTATTCATCAGTTGATGGACATTAGGATTGTTTCTGTGGTTTGGCTATTATAAACAATGCTGTTGTGAGCATTCATACACAGGTATATGTGTATATATATATATATATATATATACACGTATATTTTCATTTCTTTTGTATGTATACCTAAGATTAGAATGACTGGTAACTCTGTTTTCACTTTTTGAGGAATTTCCAAACTGTATTCCAAAGTGGCTATACCATTTTACATTCCCACCAGCAGTATAAGAGGATTTCAATCTTTCCACATCTTTGCCAGTACTTCTTAGTGTCTGGCTTTTTATTGATGCCATTTTGCTGCTTATGAAGTGATGTCTCATTGAAGTTTTGATTTGCATTTCCCTAATGACTAATCATGGTGAACATCTTTCCAAGGGCTTCTTGGTCTTTCATATATCTATTCAAACCCTTTATCGATTTTTAATTGGGTAATTTGTATTATAAGAGTTCTTTATATATTCTGGATGCAAGTCATTTACTGGAGATATGGCTTGCAAATGTTCTCAGTCTGTTGAGACATCACTTCCTCGCCAGTCTATGTTTGATACAAGATACAGGAAGCTTGGGGCTGGTGCACGGGGATGATCCAGAGAGATGATATGGGGTGGAAGGTGGGAGGGGGGTTCAGGCTTGGGAACTCATGTACACCCGTGGTGGATTCATGTCAATGTATGGCAAAACCAATACAGTATTGTAAAGTAAAATAAAGTAAAAATAAAAATTAAAAAAAGAAAAAGAAAAACAAAATTTTAAAAATTTTGATGAGGGATTTTCTTGGCAGTCCAGTGGTGAAGACTCTGCACTTCCCCTGCAGGGTGACATGGGTTCAATCTCTGGTCCGGGAACTAAGATTCCACATGTTATGTGGTGTGGCTAAAAAAATAATAAAATATTGATGGAATTCAGTTTGTCTATTCTTTTCTTTTATCATTTGTGCAGTATCTGTCATGTCTTTAAAAAAAATTACCCATCCCAAGCTCATGAAGTTTTGTTTACTCTTGTTTTCTTTTGTACTTGACCATTTTGAATTAATTTTTTCAGTATTGTAGGAAGTAGAGGTCCAACTTTATACTTTTGTGTGTGAATATTCAGTTGTCCCAGCATAGAACTGTTTGTTCACTTTCAATACTTTTCCATTAATATGTGTGTCTTTCTTGGTTTCTATAGATTTAGAGTATTATCTGTGAGGCTTCCCAACATTGTTCTGCTTCTTAAAGATTATTTTTACTTTTCTATTTTGCCTTTCCATATCAGTTTTATGGAATGCTTATTTATTATGATAGCTTGTCTGTAGCTTCTCTTGATGTAGAAAGTCCTATCATGTAAATATAGTTTCTACTGCTTTTCCAACTTTTAGATTTTTAAATTTTCTTGTCATATTGCATTACCGGGATTCTCCTGCAAAATACTGAACAGAAGCAGAGAGGACATCCATGTCTTATTTCTAACTTTAGAAAGAATGTTTCTTATGTTGTATTAAATGTGGTGTTTACTGTTGGTTTTTGGTAGACATCCTTTATCAAGCTAGGGAAGTTCCATCTATTTTTACTTTAATATCAGCTTGTATTTTTTTCACAAACTATTGCTTTCAGTCATTCTGTGCTTCTATGCACATTTTTATCTTGTCTACCCCTTTAATGAAAGCTTAGTCTTTTAATGGATTCAGGTTCATCCTGAGGTCTTACTTCTAGCTCCTAGCTTTGTATGAGCCATGACCATCTCTTCTCTACATATGTGACCATTGAAATTCAAAATCCTTGTTAGAGACCCACAGATATCTCAAGGCTGTTCTCTTAAATAATATTAGGTCATATGCTCATTGCCCTGGTTTTCAGGTTCCTCTTCACTTTTTGGTTTCTGGTGATTTCTTTTACTTTTATGAGAGTTCAACTAAGCATTTAAAAAGTCTGAGTGTTAAATGAAATTCTGCATTTCTAGGTATTTTACAGCAAGAAGGCTTTGGTGGTCCATTACATTATTGGGAGGGCTCCCATTTGTCTCATTGATAAAGAATCCGCCTGCCAGTGCAGGAGATGAGGGTTCCATCTCTGGGTCAGGAAGATCCCCTGGAGCTGGAAATCTCCAGGGCAACCAACTCCAGTATTCTTGCCTGGAGAATCCCATGGACAGAGGGGTCTGGTAGGCTGTAGTCCATGGGGCCATAAATAGGTGGACATGACTGAGCAACTGAGCACAGCACATATTATTGGAAACTGAAGATTTTCACATCATTTATAAATGAGGGAAAAATGGAAACAACCCAACAACTTATCTAATGGATAGCCTAGTGGCTTCAAATGTTTGGCACTCAGTAAATATTTGTTGAATGCTTCATGAGTTATAGCTCCTGACTGAAGAAGAAGAGAATGCAGTAAGAAATAATATACCAATGTTTTGAGCCTGGGAGAATGATGGTACCACTGATAGACAGGGAAGAAGGCTAGTAAAGATGCTAATTTGTGGGAAAAGACATGAGTTTGATTTCAGCTATATTTTGTTGGAGATGGTAGAAGGCCTTGCTTATTGAGAGTTTTGGCTTATGTGGGACTAAAGCTGTGGAGGAAGGTCAGGGTTGGATGAATAGCTCAGGAATTATTGACAATATGGCGATGATTGAAATCAGGTCGCTGAGTTAGAGTATAAAGTAAGAATAGTAGAATGGGTGTAAGGTTTAGCCTTGATTGGGGTAGAAAAAGAAAGCACAATCTATACGAGTAAATACTAAAGTGGCCAAGAAATAAGATACTGAAGACATTGTAGTATCACAAAAACACAGGACAGAGATTTCAAGGAAGAAAGGATTGTTTCAGGAGAAGTTAGTCGGCCAATAGATTCAGGTACTGTGTAGAGCTAAAGACCCTTGGATTTACCCACTAGGAATGGTTTTATTCCAGTTCTATTTATAACCCCATGGGAATAAACATGTTATAACATTTCTCTTTTTATCTGTAAGTTTCATCTTAAGTCTAATCAAAGAATCAAAAAGAATGGTTTGGGTTATGATTTCTTCCACATGTGTATGCTTTTGTGTTTACATGTATATACACACATAAGCACATCTTTGAAAGTACATCTTGTTGTTGTAAATATCTATAAATGTAGTTGTAGAAAAGCCACTTAATAGATTTCCTGCTATTGAAAAGGCACAGTATACTGTTTTAAAATATTTTAAAATTTGCTCAGAGGAAAAAGAACATGGCCCCTTAAAAAAATTAAGTGCGTTTAGAAGAGGCTGTAACATCATTTTCTAAAGCAACCGACCATGTGCTAATGCCAACTAAAAGTCACGGGAAGCGTGCTGTGAACATGTGCAGAGTGTGACCATAATCTTCGTTTCTCCTCATCTCTCTTTTCTTCCTCCTAACAAGTAATGAGAATTTTTACAGGCTAGAAACTTAGAAAGGAAAATAGGACATTTTTAGAAAGGTTGTAAACTAGCAACTAGGTCTGGCCTGCTAGTTGTGGGGGGAGGGGGGAGTATCAAGAATTGAATGAAAGCCGTTTGAAAGAGCTTTTCATGATAAACTGTTCCAAAGCTTGAAAGTGCTGGAACCATATATGGAATACATCTATAATCTTCCTACAAATTTCTGACTCAAATATTAAGGGTAAGTTATAGAGTTATTTATTTTTTAATTTGTTACTTAGTGTGAGGTGCATGTCTAGAATTAGACTAAACACAGTGGCTATTGGTTCATCAGGCTTACCTCATTTCAACCTGCATTAAAACCTTAGTAGATTATGTATCACATTTCTTATGTTGTATTAAAATTATTTTGATCGTTTTTCAATAGTTTTATTTGTAGAGTTATGTTTGTAATAAAGCTTAAATGTCTCTCCATGTATAATGCAGACAAATGTGCACTGATATTCCCCTTAGTTGTTAGGTATAATGGTGAGTCTAGAATCTTTGTTACCTGTTGTCTTTAGCTGGGAATGATTTAATCAGAAGAACTTATTATGTATTTGACCCTCTGAATTGTGGGAAGTTCATCAATACCATCAATAGCATAGGGCTCATTCCTAGCATTTAGAAGGCAGAAGATGTGGTGTAATGGAGCCCAGGATTGATCTGAGTTCATGGTCCTGAATGATGGAAGACTTAGGATGCAGAAGTCAGAGAGGACAAAAGTCAATGTCAGGGGAATAGTAGGGAGAGCAGAGGCAGACATATTGCCACAGAGATTAGGAGTCTTTGAGATATGGACCGGACCTATCTGAGTCAGGTAGCCTTTTATACTTTTTAGGCCATAGCACAGAACAACTGGACTCCCAGGAAGTGGCCAGGGCTAGAGGTTGGGATGCAGCTGTACTGTCCCAAGTTGCTGCTTTGGCCATTCTTCAAGCAGGACCAGATCCTGACCTAATCCTTTTCTGCTTGGAGCAGGAGGCTGCTCCAACTGATGCAGGATAACCTAGCCATTCCTGTCCAGTTGATGCAGCACATCTGATGCGTTCTCCTCCTATCTTGGGAAAAAGGGAAAGCATCCAGGCTGTCAGCACTGCAAACACAAACCTACAATGAGATGGCAAACATCATAAGGACACCAGTATTTATTTCTTAGAAACTGCCTTTAAGAATGAAACTTCCTGAACCATGGATGTAATGACAGTGAAAGGTGAAAGAGTATGAAGCAACATGGTAGCCATTAAGTCTTTATTTTTCTGTTCCATGTGGACTGAAAAGACTGTGAAACCAGATGGAAAGGACTGTATCCTTAAACATTAAAAAAATTGATTTTTGCCTATAACAAAGCAAACACATATCATGAAAGTTTAAAGCAAGTGATGGTCGCTCAGTCATGTCTGACTCTTTGTGATCCCATGGACTGTAGCCCAGCAGGCTCGTCTGTCCATGGAATTCTCCAGGCAAGAATATTGGAGTGGGTTGTCATTTGCTTCTCCAGGGGATCATCCTGACTCGGGGATTGAACCCGCATCTCCTGCATTGCAGGCAAATTCTTTACCTTCTGAGCCACCAGGGTCACTTCTAAAAATCTTAAACTAACTTAAGTTGGAGGTTTTGTCTTCTCGTCCTAGAAATTTTTCAATCACATTTTGGATACTTTGGTATAAATCTGATGAACACCCCTACCAACATCTCATAATTTATTCATGGAGCCTCACAGGATCACTTGGTTTTCTCAGCTTTGAGATATTAGTTTGGCTACAAATATTTCAATCCAGATGACTCAAGTCTTTGTTTTTCCTCTTAACTTGAAATCATAAAGCAGAAGTCCAATGTTTGACTATGATTATCCAACAGTGTGTTTAGATTAGACTCTTTGTTGGCTGTAGTCTTTAGCTGGGAATGATTTCATCAGCAGGGCCTGTTACATATTTGTCTTCATATGCCCTACTACCCAAGAGAAATGTCAGTGGATTGGCTTTGGGGGAGAGCCTGAGTCCCTTGTGATCTAAGAAAGCAGTGAAACACTCCTGCAACTGTGAGCTGCACTGGTCTCAAAATAGCCAGTAGCCCAGGGCTGAGTTGTTTCTAGATACATTTGGACCAAAATTGTATCGCCGTTGTTACCTAGTTTCAAGCTCGGTGCTCTTCTGAGGGACAAATGCCCCTGATGTATCTGGAGTGGTCCCTGCCTTTTTGCATCTCATTTTCTGTTCCTGCCGATGTTCAGGCTGCAGCCATTGACTTAGGATTGTTCTTTTCTCCACGGTAGCATGTTTGAGTGGACAGAAGGCTTTTCATCAATGCTAGACACGCCTGTGCTCAAGACCACACCCTTGACTTATTTGAGGGATGGATTAGTGAGACAGTCGGGTCCTTAGGGGTAGAATTTACTGTGATCGGAGATTGGATTACATAGTCCAAAGAGGTTGGATTACATAGTCCAAACCAGCTTTACGCATAGAATAGGTGGCCAACTACATGGTATGATTCGTATATGGTTTCAACCCACTCCAGTATTCTTGCCTGGAAAATTCCATGGACGGAGGAGCCTGGTAGGCTACAGTCCATGGGGTTGCAAAGAGTTGGACGCAACTGAACAACGTCACTTGCTCTCCCTTACTAGTACAGTAGTGTTAGTCGCTCAGTCGTGCCTGACTCTTTGCGACCCCATGGGGTGCAGCCCGCCAGGCTTCTCCATCCATGGGATTTTCTAGGCAAGGATGCTGAAGTGAGTTGCCATTTCCTACCCTCAAAATATCCTGCTCATGCTCTCAAAATATCCTGTTCATGTGCCTGTCCTAGTACCTGATACTTGCCTGTTAAGGATGGATTCCTTTAGCTGAAGGCCTTCTCTACGAAATACAAATATTGGTACCCATCATGGAGCTCACACACTTAGTGAAGTGAAGTGAAAATCACTCAGTCATGCCTGACTCTTTGAGACCCCATGGGCTATACAGTCCATGGAATTCTCCAGATCAGAATACTGGAGTGGGTAGCTGTTCCCTTCTCCAGGAGATCTTCCCAACCTAGGGATTGAACCCAGGTCTCCTGCATTGTAGGCTGATTCTTTACCAGCTGAGCCACCAGGGAAGCCCAAGAATACTGGAGTGGGTAGCCTATCCATTCTCCAGTGGATCTTTCTGACCCAGGAATCAAACCGACGTCTCCTGCACTGCAGGCAGATTCTTTATGCGCTGAGCTATCAGGGAAGCCCTCACACACTTAGTAGATACCCAAATATTAGCTGAATGAATAAATGAATTGGAATTATTAATGAAACTAATTCACAGTAGTATTAGTAGATGCAATTTAGGTTACCACATGACTCAACTATTGGAAACAGTGCTTCTCAAATTTTTAGTGTATATTAATGATCGCCTAGAGGCTTTCTTAAAAGGTTCTGAGGCTAGACAAGACTTGAGAATCTGTATAGCTAGCAAATTTAGTTGATGCCATTGCTGTATATATTTTGAGTAGCAAGTATTTAGAAGACCTGAGGATAGGGTTGCCCATTTTGCCTGATCAAAGAATTTCTTGGGATGTCTGTTAAACATCCAAAATTAGAATCTCCAGGGGGCAGACTTGGGAATCTTTATTTTTAGCAAATGCTTCAGGTGATTTGCATGACTAGAAAATTAATCTTAGAAGGGAATGGGATATGGGCTTAAAAACATGTGATGGCATTGCATTGGTCCGTGGACCTTTTGGAGTAAGACTTGGAAAAGACACTGGATCAGATTGGAAAGCATTCAGCTACAGTTTTGTTCTAGAGCAGTTCCTGTATGTGGCTAAGAGCTAGAAGGTAGAGGGGAAAATGAGGAACTATTTTTTTTCCCCAGCAGGTAGCATTGGTATCACTTTTTACTAACACAAAGCTTGATTTTCTGGGTTTTTGTTTTATTCTTTGAGTAAGATTGGTATCTTCAAAACAGCCAAGTTGATAGGTAAAATTTAGAATATAATTTTGAACAGTTTTCCTTATGTTTGCTTTCTCTGCAAGTTTGTATACCTTTAGCCCTTTCTTCATTGTAGATTCCATGAAACGTTGGGAAAGCTTGTTTTCTTAACCTAATAAGATAAGAGATGTGAGGGAATAGTCTATTAAGCAGAGCTGCTGGAAAGACTGTCATTTCTTTAATATCTTTGCAGAGGCATGGAGCTGCGTGAGGCCCAGCAGTGGGAAGAAGGCAGCAATGCATCTCAATCTGTAGGTATTCTGGAGCGATAGCATTTTAGGCATCACCAATGACCAAGGTGAAAGCTTCTCAAGTAAGACATTCTGAATGAGATGTGTAGCAAGTGAGAGAGGCTGCTGGGGAAGAAGCACAGGGAAAACATTACTGATTTGCCAGGGGCTGCAGGACAAGTTGGTGTCGTGGCTCCTATTTCTATTAAAGTTTTCTTATTTCCAATTCTGAGCTACAGCCTTTGGGCTATTGATGTCCCTGCTTCTCAGCTACCCTGTGGAATGATCTGCTCCTCATACCACCATACTTCAGAATTCTGTCTCTCCCCTTCTCATCTATAGACTTGGGAAAGAGGTTGCGATTGGCAGCCAACCACAGGGACAAGTTTCACATTATTCAAGGCAACAAAGGGGCTTCTTTGTGAGTAAATGTTAGACTGTTTTTTGAACAATCTTTTTCTTTTTTAAAAAACATTTGTTATTAGTTATTTAGGCTGCGCCGTGTCTTAGTTGTGGCATGTCAGATCTTCGATCTTTGTTGCATGAGTCATCTTTTTTTATAATAATTGTGGCATGTGGAATCTAGTTCCCTGACCAGAGCTCAAACTTGGGCCCCCTTCATTGGGAGTGCAGAGTCTTAGCCACTGGACTATCAGGGAGTCCCTGGACTTGATTTTGTCAAGCTGCATTCCAGAATGGAGAGCTAGAGGGGGCCCAGACTGTACTCCCATCTCTGTATCCTCTCCTGTATCTTGTACTTTGAGAATATTCCAGTGATGACAGCTTATGACTGTTCAGGGTCAAATTAAAGGGTCAGAAGTGGCAAACATAAACACTGAGAGTTGAGTTTACTGCTCCCAGGCAACAGGATTGAACTCTAGGGAGCTGCTACCAGGTGACCACTGATGCCTGTCGGAGTGCGTGTCTCTTGCTGTTTGCCTGCCTTCAGATGTGAGTAACTGGGAGGCCTGAGTACATGACACGCATTCTACTGGATACTTATATACAAAACAATATCTAGAGACCTCCTTTTGATTTCCAACAACTATTTTTGATTTAAGCGATAACAGTGGTCAGATGATGACATTGAGGGTCTCAGGCACAAGCTTTTTTTTCTGAAAGATTTTCTTTTCTGTTGTCTGAAAAGATGGTACCAGAGGTTCCAAGTTTGGGTTTGGGAGGTCCAGGGGTGCTGGAAGGGCCTGGTGTGTCCTAGGGTTTAGGGATGCTGGAACAGGTGGGTGTTCATGAGGTGGGGAGGTAGTTTGAAGTCTTTGTTGTCATTGTTCAGTCGCTCAGTCGTGTCTGACTCTTTGCAACCCCTTGGACTACAGCACGCCAGGCTTCCCTGTCCTTCTCTATCTCCCAGAGTTTGCTCTAACTCATATCCATTGAGTCGGTGATTCTATCCCACCATCTCATCCTCTGTCATCCCCTTCTTGCTTCAATCTTTCCTAGCATCAGGGTCTTTTCCAATGAGTCAGCTCTTCTCATCAGGTGGCCTAAGTGTTGGAGCTTCAGCATCAGTCCTTCCAATGAGTATTCAGGGTTGATTTCCTTTAAGATTGACTGGTCTGATCTCTTTGCAGTCCAAGGGATTCTCAAGAGTCTTTTCCAACACCACAGTTTGAAAGCATCATTTCTTCTGAGCTCTGCCTTCTTTGTGGTCCAACTCTCGCATCTGTACTTTGAAGTCTAGTTCAGAAATTCTCAGCAAGATCAATGTTCATTTTTTTCCCTAAAGTGGAAGTTGCATCCAAGTATGAGAGATAGCTGAGTGAGGCTGAGGCTGTTTTCCATGCTATTTATTACTCTTAATTTTTATTATTTATATTGGAGTATAGTTGACTTATGATGTTAGTTTCAGGTGTATACCAAAGTTATATATTTATTCTCTTGTAACCATAAGTTTATTTTCTATGTGTAATTTTATAAATAAGTTTTATAAATATGTCTGTATGTTTTATAAATAAGTTCATTTGTATCATTTTTTAGATTCCACGTATAAGTGATATGATATTTGTCTTTGTCTGACTTACTTCACTTATTATGATACTCTCTAGGTCCACCCACGTTGCAGCAAATGGTCCAAGGCCATTCAGAGGCCTGCGAGCCAGTTCAAAGTTCAGGATAGGGAGGAAGCAGTCAGCAAGTCATCTGTACTGCCTACATTTTTCTTCTCTTTTAATACTTTTTCACCAACATAATGAACTTGTTGGCATTCCTAGTATCCTCTTTAAAAAAAATAAAAGCATGTATTTATTTGGCTGCGCCAGGTCTCGGTTTTGGCATGTGAAATCGTAGTTGCAGCATGTGGGATCTAGTTCCCTGATCAGAAATTGATCCCAGGCCGCCTGCATTGGGAGTGTGGAGTCTTAGGAACCGGACCACCAGGGAAGCACCCCCAGTACCCTCTTACATGAGGTCACCCCCTGGGCCATTTGTGCCTCCATACAACTTTCTAAGTATCTTTTATATTAGTGAGGCAAGGACATGGCTGCTATGTGTCAATAACGGAAGAGGAAAACATTTTAGAAATCTTTCCAGTATCGATTGTTGTAGAAGTCACAACTTCTGCGTGAGGAAAATTGCAGTTTCCAGTGAAAAACGTATCCCCAATTCCAGTCAAATTCATTCTCATCCCTTCTCTCTACCTTGGCTGGGGAAATTAGCTTGCTATAGTCTCTGCAGCAATTCAATCGACATGAGTAAATGTAAAAGAAAAATACATTTTCCTCAGCTTCTCTGATACCTGTTTGAAATGCTAATTGGCTGGCATGTGACCAGTCAACCTATAGTTCACACCAATCCAATCCTTTGCTAGGCAGGTTTGCATATTTGATGAAATTATACTCTATACCAAGAAAATAAGAACCTGAGTTGAGATGACAATTGAACTTAAATGTGACAACACCTGAAAATGGGCTATTCTTAGCTTTCTTGCCTCAATTTCTTTCTAACCTGTCTTTCAAAGGAGACCACCCCCTACAAAACTAGCAATGGCCTATTTTATGCAAATGAATCTTCCATGAGATGGCAATGACAACAACTTTGCCTGTGATTGTAGAAGCACCATTGTAATGTTTTCTCAAAAGCTGTGATGGGCATGGCTTAAACCAGATTTCTAATGCAATTCTTTGAAGAATTATGACTGTCCAGCCTATGTCTGAGGATGTGGATTTGAAGGGAGATACAGCAGGATTTTGGCAAAGCCATTTAAGGGGCTAAGGGAGGAAGACATAGATGGGGAAGGGACAGTCATAGGCAGCATTCAGCTATGGCCTAGGATTCCATCACCTCCACATCATTTATAATCTTAAAAGTAAGACTACATGTGAAGTTTTTGAAACATGAATTTTTCTGTAAACCATGCCTTAACATAGTATGTGGCTTGATTCTGAGGGTGGACGTGGGAAAGACCTACTATTTTTAAAAAATTTTATTGGAGTATATTTTATTTACAATGTTGTGTTAATTTCAGGTATACAGCAAAGTGACTCAGTTATACATATATCCATTCTTTTTCAGATTCTTTTCCCATATAGGTTATTACAGAACATTGAATAGAGTCCTTTGTGCTATACAGTAGCTCCTTGTTGGTTATCTATATATAGTAGTGTGTATGTTAATACCAACCTCCTAATTCCACCCCCGCCTTTGGTAACCCTAAGTCTATTTTCTGTGTCTGTGGTCTTAGTACAACCTTAGGTTCAGAATCTGGCCCCACCTTCAGCATCCTGTTGTCCAGGTGTCAGCAGTACAAGCATAGTCTTGTTATCAGCTTTATGACATTGGCCTATGTTGCTCTGAACTTTAATAAAAGAGCTGGGACTAGACTCTTGTCTGCTAAAAATAACTTCGCTGGGAATACTCTGTTATAGGAAAGCACAAAGCCACGACTGAAAGTAGCTAATAGATATCACAGGTTTCCATGACAGTGAAGAAAATGATGGTTTCAGGGGCCGAAAATTAAGGTTAAAATGTCTTCTCACATTCATAATGCTACCCTCTTGTCATTTTAGATGGGGCCCAAGAGTAGGTGGTAAAAAAAAATAAATTAGACATGGAAAGATGAAGAGAATGAGCACACATTCAAACTTGCCTACGTATCCATCACCAAAGAGCATGCCTACTGCTATGAAGGGTGCCAAAAAAGGGACGCTTTTCACACAATCCAGTCCACTCAGCCAGCAACACATAAAGGGACTTGGGTGGAAAAGTGTATAATGTGTTTTATGGTAATTGAAAAACTCACTTAAAGGCACCTTCAGCTCAAGTGCATTTAGGAGCTCCTCATTAGTGCCACTGAAATAGCCACTGCACAATTTAAAGGAAGGTGAATGAGGCCTCCTTGTTTTTTTTAGCCCAGAGGTGTTTGCTCAAGCTCTTGGCTGGCTGTTGTCTGAGGCCTTGCTCGTTTTTGAACACACCATGAACACAGGCCTTCATGATTATTTGGGGATACAATCTGGGTGAGTCTGACCTTATGAAAAGCATTTCTAAGGTCACATGCCTTCTTACTGGCCAGGGTATTTAATATTCTGTTTCATTTCATTAAAAAATAATTTTCTCTAAATAATAGACTATGCCCAGTATGTCATCCTAATTCAAAAAAATTTCAAGGGACATGTCTCATGTGGCTTAAAAAGATGCTTAGACATAACATACTCTGATGTGACTTGATTTTGATTTTCCATGCATTTAAAAATAGGAAATAGAGGGGATTCTCAGAACAGATTTAGAATTTCATAGTTGGGTACCCAGTGATGCTGTGTAGATTATCAATAGACAGAAATAAATGAACAGCTGTTTTAATCATTGGTAGGTTGATTGCTTCATGGTTGTTATATTTATACTCAGAGATCTTCATAGTCTACCTTGAAATATTTTTGACTTGGAGTTTAAGGCACTGGGTTTTGAGTCCTAGATTCACCAATTATAGGGCACTTTTGAGAATGTCCTATAATATCATTCCTCAATCTCCTCATTGGTAGTTATTAAATAGGGATAATGGTATTGTATGAACTAGGTAAATTAAATGCATCCTCATTTTACAGATGAGGCAATGAGGCACAAAAAACTAGGATATAACTTGCTCAGGGTGACTCAGATAGTAATAGTAGAGGTAGGATTCCAACTCAGGGAGACCAGTTCCAGAACCTATGGTTTTAGTTCCTAGTGTTATATCATGAAGGGGTTTCAAGGCTCAGATCAAATGTAATCATATATGTGAAAGTGTTTTGCACACTCTAAAATGCTAGATAAATAAGAGGTATTGGAAAAATTACTGAACCTGACCGAACGGTTTGGTTTCCTCTGAGGAAGTGTTTTCTTGGCAGTAGAAACATTTTGGTCTGGTGGTAGAAAATTCGAATATAGGATGGACAGTGCCTTGGTTTGAGACGCCTGGAGTAGTGGAAAGCTCATGGGACTAAAAGGAAGCAAACCTAGGTTCTAGTGCCAGTTGAACTACTAATAAACTGGTCGACCTTGGCTAATTGATCTAATTTTTCTGAACCTCAGTTTCATTAAGTATGAAGCAAGACAATTGATTTAGACAATGGTTCTTAATTTTTCAGGGACCATGAACCTCCTGTCCATCAGTTTATAAGCTTATAGAGTCTATAGGCTAACAACAGCTCTGGCATCTTGCCACAAACTTTGTACACAACTTGAGAGTTTCATGGGCTTCCTTGGTGGCTTAGACAGTAAAGAATCTGCCTGCAGTGCAGGACACCTAGATTTGATCCCTGAGTCAGGAAGATTCGACTCTCTAGAGAAGGGAATGGCTACTCATTCCAGTATTCTTGCCTGGAGAATCCCATGGACAGAGGAGCCTGGCAGGCTACAGTCCATGGGGTCACAAAGAGTCGAACATGATTGAGCAACTAACACTTTGAGGGTTTCATAGACCACCTCCAAAGCCCAACCACAGACCCAGGTTAAAAACTCCAGGTCTCCATGTTAGAAGGTTCTTTATAGCTCTCAGATTCTATGATTGGAACTACACTTTGTAAACACATGCTTTCAAAAAGTTCTTTACAGGAAAATGGCCCCCATAAATCATGGAAAGTCTGCACGAAACCACTGTGCTGAGATGGTCAGAATTGCATGATTTAGAGTTTAGGAATGGATTGCCTTTGATCGTAGGGAGGTGTAGCTGTAATAGCTCACCAAAGCATTCTGCATCTCAATTTTATTTTGCTGAGGAACTTTTTTGAAAAGGGGAGGAGAGAGTCATAGGGGTGATATCCAGCTTGATAGATTAATCATACATTCAGTTTTGCAGTACATTTCCAAAAGTGCTGGACTTAACTGCTTTTAGTTCTGATATCAGCAAAAGATAACAGCACTGTTTATTGCTGGCCCACAGGGAGAAGAGGTTTTTTGTTTTTTAATAAGCATCCTTTGACATGGACACCATAAAGAATTTTATATCAGTGAAAGTAGACAGTGTCAACCCCAACTGGGTGTAAGATTGCTGGGTGGTCTGTTTGTGAAACATTTCTAATTTCTGTGATGAGTCCTGCTGGGGTTGCTAAAATGAAGTGTCTGTCATATCCATTTCCTGGTGTTTTCAAACAGCTGCAAGAATTGTCAAAGAATTCCAAAGTCCATGGAGCCAGGAAGCAATGGATGTGTTTTTAGCAAGGAGCTGATCCACCCTCTCATTTTCTTGATGAGACTATTGAGATTTGTTCTGTCTTAGATCCGGTCCCTTGGAGACAGACTGAACAGAGGTTTGTGTGCAGGAAATTTCTTGGGGAGCACTCTCAGGAAAAAAAGACTCCAAGAAAGTGACTGAAGGGGGATTGGGCAGAAGGATTTGCTGAACTTTAATGCAGTTACAGGAAGTTACTCACATGCTAAGATGTTCCTACACAGTGATTTCCAGTTGAGGCAAGGGAGAGGTTGGGGATGGGGCTTTGAACACCTGCATTGCCAGGTGGTTGGATGGAAAGGAGCCACAAAATTGAGCCACAGCATCGAGCCACAGCATCCTTTGGCTGAGGGCAGTTTCTGGAGAGGGATTCACCTGTGAGCTATCAGCAGCCAACACTCTTGGCAACTGGGGAAATGAGTGCCTTGCTCCAGAAGGCGGTTCTGCATGACTTAGCAGAGCATCCACTACAACATCAGAGAGTTCAGTTTGGACCACCATCCCCTCAGCTAGATCACTGCATTGGCCTTCAAACTGGTTTCCTTTTCTACACTGTTCCCAGTGTGATCTTCCTGAAACTCAGTTCTTATCATGTTGCTATGATGTACAACTATTTTAATAATTAGCTTTCTATCACGTAAGTTTCAGATGTACACTGTTATAGTTTGACATCTGTATACACTACAAAGTGATCACCACCACAAGTTCAGTTACCATCCATCGCCATATAGCTTGACCCCCTTCACCATTTCCGCCAGTCCCCGTCCCCTCTGGTAACCAGTAATCTTTTCTCTGTATCTAGATTCATTAACTCTAATTATTTAATTTATATTTATTTATTTTTTTAAAGTTGGAGTATATCTATTTGACAGTGTTGATGTGGATGAACCAAGAGTCTGTCATACAGCGTGAAGTAAGTTAGAAAAACAAATATCATATATTAACACATATATGGAATCTAGGAAAATGGTACTGATGAACCTATTTGCAGGGCAATAAAAGAGACACAGATGTAGGGACGGGACTTATCAACACAGAAGGGGAAGGAGAAGGTTGGGATGAACTGAGCAAGTAGTTTTGACCTGTATACACGATCAAGTGTAAAATAGCTTGTGGGAAGTTACAC